>JAJOOH010000299.1:0-98172 GCA_029582605.1 Solanum gracilifrons | reverse complement strand
GGTCTTCTTCTTTTATATTTTCTAATTTTTGTGTAATTTTTTCACTTCCTTTTATCCATTCTGTTGTTTTTCATTTTTTGTTATTTACTCTTTTTGCTCCTATTTTTTTTATCCATTTTGGTATTGTGTACCACCAGTGTGTTTTTGTTATTATATGTGGGTATAATTTTTCTAGAAATGGCATTCCTAATAGCATATCTTTTGTTGTAAGTTCGAAGTTATACATTTTGTATTTACATATATTGGCTTCTGCTCCTATATCTTTCATTGGTGTATAATATCTGTTGTAATATCCTTCTATTATTATCTTTGCAAGTATATATATTTTCATTTGTCAATAAAAAGAGTAAATATATCATTTGTTAAACGACGAAGATATATATTCACCATTTATTAAACGAAAAGGGGATATTATATATATATATATATATATATAATATACACCACTTATGTGGTGTAAATCATAAAATTGAGGGGATATTTGACCCATAATGCTAACTTGATGGTGTAAAATGAATAAAGTGTCATTGTCCACAATTTTATAATGGAAGTACTTTTACTATACTTGGTCGGAATCCGGTGTTCAAGAAGGTGAGAGAGATGGCGGTAATTGGAGGGAGTGGGCTTTTCCGATTTGCTAGAGGATATGTTGAAACTACTACTCATTCATGGGATTTCAAAACTGGAGATGCTACTGTTCAATATGATGCTTATGTCTTGCATTATTGAGGTTTTACTAATTTTATATGTTTTCGTCGTGTCAATTTTATAAGATATAGTTTTATTGAATACAAAATTTATGAAATATCA
This sequence comes from Solanum gracilifrons, assembly GCA_029582605.1. Taxonomy (NCBI): domain Eukaryota; kingdom Viridiplantae; phylum Streptophyta; class Magnoliopsida; order Solanales; family Solanaceae; genus Solanum; species Solanum gracilifrons. The sequence goes on along the minus strand of JAJOOH010000299.1, from coordinate 97,362 downwards.
TATTTTGTTCATATATATCAAGCATTATGTTTTTCGGATAATTTAAATCAAAGCAATTGAATGACTTTGTAACGTTTCTAACACTATTATTAAAAAAAAGTACAAACTTTTGGATGAGACTATAAAATAAAAGAATGTATCAATATTAATTAAAGAAATATGTCACGCAAATTAAAATGAAAAATACTACTCCGTCTACTTTTAATTGTCATAGGATCCCTTTTTAGAGGCAACCTATAAAAAATTTGACTAACATTTTACGATGTATTTTTTCATCATATTGATATGCGAAAAATTGCATTTTATAGTATTTTTCGTATAGTTTTTGAATATCTAAATTTTATAATTTAAGATATCGAACTAGTGTAATCAAATTTAATTTTGAAAGTTAGTCAAATTAACTTTCGAAAAATGCAACATGATAAATAAAAGTAGACGGAGGAGGAAGTATATTGTTGCACCAAACTTTACGTTGCAAACTTTTGCTGTCTGGGAATATTAATATTTATGTGATTGGAGACAGTTTCTGCGTATGTGTTGCTTACAAAGTAAGCAGAGTTGTAAATTCAATAGTGGTGGTACCAACAATATCACATGCATGAATTTTTGTAAGTTGTGTTGATATTTAAAAATAATAATTAATAAATAAATGATATAGTAATATTATACTAATAAAAAATATTTAAAGTATAATAATAAAACATAAATCAAGTAATTAATATAACTTCCATTAATGAGTTAGGTTTTGCTTTATTGTGGTGTTCAATTCCTCTTTGGACAAGTAATTTTGATTTCTAATGTTATACTCCTCTTGTCTCAATTTATATGACTTAGTTTGATTTGATACAGAGTTTAAAAAGAAAGAGACACTAAAACTTGTATAAAGTTGAACAAGTAAACACATGAGTCCTACATGGATCAAAGTAAACATACTTTCACTGGGTTGAGATAAATACTCAAAAAGGCCTCTTTAAGAGCTAACTGATGTGCACTCAATCTTTCTGAAAACTCTTTTACTTTTCTTAAAATAATACTCTTTCTTCATGTAAAAATGAAAATTTTGGAAATACTTTCCATTATACTCTTTCTCAAACTCCTCTTTACTTCTTCAAAACTTAGTTTAAATAATTATGTTTTGCTTAAAAGATTCTTAATAAGAATTCAATGAATACACAAGAATAGGGTTCATGCTGAAAAATAGACATGAACAATCAACTCAATAATCGCAACAGACAATGTATGACAATTCAATTATTAGAAATAAAAATTCAATAATCAACAACTGAAGGACTCATAACTCAATATCAATCATCTCAAGAATACTCAAATATAAGGATAGAATCCTAGATTACTACTTACTGATGTGAAAGTAGATGCAGGGCATGAAGATGAACTAGTCCAACACTACGATAGCCTTGCATATATGGAAGAACGAAGTTTTTGGCAAAATCGACAAAATTCAAAGAATACTTGAAACCTTAGCTTTTCTCCTCTTGGAACGTTTCTCTAATGACTTGAAGTGTTAATGAACGTAAAAGAACTAATTAACACTTTCTAACCCCTTAGCTAGGTGTAAACCATCATGGTTTAGTTTTAGAATAGGGGTTAAAATGACGTCGTTTATGTAAAAAATGCATAGGAGAAAGACCAAAACGACCCTAGCTTAAGAAACTAACAGAGTGCCCTTCAAGGAAGTCTTCACAGACTGTGTATTGCTCCACAGTCCGTGAAACACTTCATGGGCCGTATAGCTGTCGGTGAACCTTCGCTGTCTGACAAGACCTTACTAAAATGGGCATAAAATTTTACTTTGAACTCGAAATTGGGCAAAATTGGCGGTGTTGGAAATAGGATTCAAAAACCTTTAATTTTAAAGGTCATGGGCCACATAATTCATTATGTTCTGAGAGATATGGTTAATTGAAGTTGACCTTATACATACAAGCTGATGGGTGACTTGTATGACCCTTAAACAGACCATACAAGCCACCAAAGACTATGTAGGGTTTCGTACAGGTGATTCACCACTTGGAAGATTTGGATTAGGCTTGTGAAAAAATTGGGTCAAACCATTAACCCGAACAGATTTTCGGTTTATTGGGCTAACAGGTCGGGATATTGGGTAATTGGTTCGGGGCTCGGTTCAGTAATTTATTTTAGTGGGTAATCGGTTCGAGGGTCGGGTTGGGAAGGCAAAATCTCAGGGTACCCGATACCCAGATAAGACTCGCTATTTTTTATTCCTAAATTTTCTAATTTCACAATTCTCAGTTAGGGACTTAGGATTTTTAAATTTTAGGACTTAGTTAGAAAACTTTTCATTCTCGCCGCTCCTCTCAACTCGTTTCTCCAAATTCCAAACTCCAAAGTTTCTCAAAATTTCAAAATCAGGCGAGGCAACGACTAACCAACTCCAGTTACTCAGGCGTCCAGCGAGGCGATGACTACTCCAGTCACTCAGGCGAGGACGCAAGGTAACGACTAACGATGACACCTCAAGCTTGCAATTCTTTTATTCGTTCCATTTATCATCATGTATGCCTATTTTCATGATTCAAATGAAGGAACATAATATTGTTTTGTTAGTCGAGCTTTAGTTACTCTGAAGAAGGGCATATTGATGTGTACTTTTGGTGTATCTTCTGATAATGTCTCTTCTCTATGCTATACCAGTTTGTTGTCTAGTCGGATTGAGATATGAATTCACTGTATTTGTGTACTATATTCTGGTCTAATGGATGGTTTTCGTGATGGTGTAGTTCATTTGTAGCAGCCTGTTCTGCATTGGTGCTAAAATTTCCTCCTTTAAATTTCATTTGTTGGTTGACTAATAGGTGAACAAGCTCAAATTTCAGAAGTTAGAAGCTTGACTGCTCGAGACTTCGAGTCTTACTCTTCTCAGTTCTCAGTTCGTTCTCAGTTCTCACGACTTCTGCAGTCTGCACAGAACTACTCGGCTCTCCAGTCTCAGGTTCTTAGTCGCTCACTGCTCACGCCTCACAAGTAAGTCTCAAAATTTTAAAGTCACTTAATTTCAAGATTTTAAATTCACGTAATTGTTGCTTTGTGTGATGTGTCTATTGTCATGTGTGTAAAATCTGATTCTACTTAGCCTACTGTTTGTACTTTGTAGTTCTTGCTTTAAGATCAGCTACTGGTCCAAAGTATGTGAATAATGGTTTCAAACTTTAATGTCTAAGATTAGCTACCTGGCATGGAAGTAAAATTAGAGGTGAATCCAATATTTAAGTTTTAACGGGTTCATATGTTTAAAGTTATGAGTTCATATCTACTATTTGTTGCAATTTTTGTGAATATCTACATATAAATTTATGCTCGGGTTTTGAAAGTACTAGGTTCAGATGAATCTGGTGTTTATATGCTACATCCACCTCTGAGTAAAATACAAAGAAACAATCACATTTGCTTAAATCCAACAGAAAAATTAGAAGCTCATATAGGATCTCTTGGTTCGTGAACCACCTGTTTGTATTACAGTCACCATAGATTTACTTGGGATGCTGTCAATATTAGTATCCTTTGTTTAGTACTCAGGTGTATAGTAATTGAATTCATACGCTTTAACTTCTTTTATATTCATTAGCTATAGAGATAATATATTTTGAGGCTTAAATATTTTAGAGAAACTTTATGATATATGTATATTTGGTGCTACGTCCATGGGAAAATTTTGATGGTTGCTGATACAGCTTGATCGCAACTTTAGTGTGGTCTCAAGAATTTTTGGAAGTTGTTCAATGCTGTAGAAATCCACAGTTTGGCACTTTGGGTCATTTGTTTGTACTTTGTTGTCTTCTGGTTGCTGCTTTGTGTGATGTGTCTATTGGCATGTGTGTAAAATCTGATTCTACTTAGCCTACTGTTTGTATTTTGTAGTTCTTGCTTTAATAAAACTACTTAGTCTTTGTTTAGTTCCTTCAAGGCTTCAACAATTCATTACTTCATCGACCTCTTATAAAAAATAGTTTAATAAACGATTATTTTATATCTTTTCATAGTTTTTGGTGAAAGTATCATGGCTGAAAATATCATAATTGATAAGGTTATTGGTGAAAGTGGAGCTTCTAATTCAAATGCAATAGGTCAAAGTGAGACTGTTGAGTCTAAAGTAAAGAAAGGAAGGAAAAAAAGATCTCGTGCGTGGGATCATTTTCCTCGTAAAACTGATTCTGATGGAAGTGAGAAGGGTGTTTGTAACTATTGTAAGAAAGAGTATTTTGCTGACACAAAAGAACATGGTACAACATCAATGCTTACTCATATATCCAAATGCCCAAAGATGCTTTATAATATTGATATTAAACAATCAAGATTAGCATTTCAACCAATGATAGGGGGTAACAAGGGTGATGTAGTTGTTGTTCCATGGAAATTTAACCAGGAAGAGTGTAAAAAGGCCTTGTGTCGTATGGTAATTATTGATGAACTTCCTTTCAGATTTGTTGAAAAAGAAGGTTTTAAATAATTTATGAAAGTAGCACAACCTTGTTTCCACATTCCTTCTCGTACCACTGTGACTCGTGATTGTTTTGATCTTTTGATGACGAAAAACATAAGTTGATGGTTGTTTTTAAGGAAACACAACAAAGGGTGTCTTTAACCACTGATACTTGGACTTCCATACAAATAATCAATTATAAGGTCATTACTGCTCATTGGATTGATAAAAAATGGACTTTGCATAAAAGAATTATCAACTTTTGTCCAATCTCTAGTCATAGAGGTGAAGATCTTGGAAAGCCTATTAGTAAGTGCTTACATGAGTGGGGATTGCATCGAATTTTCACTGTTACAATTGATAATGCTGGTTCAAATAGTGTGGCAATAACTAAGTTGTATAAGCAATTAACTAAATGGGGGACCAACCTAATGGGTGGTAGTCACCTTCATATAAGGTGTATGGCTCATATTGTAAATCTTATTATTCAAGACGGTACAAAAGAAGCAAATGTGTCTATTGAACGAGTTAGGCAAGCAGTGAGATACATCAGGCAATCTCTTGCTAGGTGGAAAAAGTTTCAAGAATGTTGTAAAGATGAAAATCTTACTAAAAAGTTTTTATGCTTGGATGTTCCTACAAGGTGGAATTCGACCTACATGATGTTGACCAGGGTTATTCAATATGAAGGTGCAATTGTAGAGTACGCCGATCGTGATATTGGCTTGGCACTACATCTTAAGTTTGTTGATATTGTGGATAAAAATTCTACAGGTACACTTTTGAGTAGTGATTGGGAGGGGGTAAAGAGAATTACAAAATATTTTGAAATATTTTTTAATATTACTTCGAAGATATCTGGATAACGATATGTTACATCAAATCTTCATTTTCTTGAAATTTGTCAAGTTGGTGTTTACTTGAATCAATTGATATCAAATGAAGATCATGTTTTGGCTACAATGACAGAAAATATGAGGGAGAAATTTGACAAATATTGGGGTGATACTGAAAAAATGAATAAGATTGTTTTCATACCATGTGTTTTGGATCCTCGTCACAAATTTAGCATTCTTGGCTTTGCACTTAAGAAGATGTTTGGAGAAAAAGGGGTTGCTTTAGAAATTGGTGTGCGAACGTACATGAAATCTTTGTTTAATGAGTATACAAAGCCTATTTCAAATGATAAAAGTGGCCAATTTTCTTCAACTGAGGTGGATACTTCAGAATTTGGAATTTTTTTTGAGGAATTACATAAACATACATCTCAAAAGGGAGGAGCAAGTTCAAAGTCAGAATTAGTTAAATATATTGATGAAGAAATTGAAATTGAAATTGGAAAATCAGATTTTGATGTATTGCTTTGGTGGAAAGTTAACTCACCTAGATTTCCATTTCTTTTTATGAGATGGCTCGAGATGTGTTGGCTATTCCCGTTTCAAGTGTGGCGTCTGAATGTGTTTTTAGTACTGGAGGGCGCATACTTGATTCATTTAGGAGTTCATTAATTTCTAAATTGGTACAAGCTCTAGTGTGCCTTCAATATTGGCTTCAGAGTGAGCCACAACCCATAAGTATTGAGGAAGATTTAGATTTTCTTGAGCAACTTGAAGAAGGTAAGAAAAGAACCTCATTGATGTAAAATTATGAATAGTTTATTTAATACTTTTATTGTTTAAGCCTTGAGCCTTGACTTGTTATCGTATTTCTCTTTAGATTTGGCTAAACTTGGAAAAGAACTTTGCATTGATGACATGTAAAATTGGAGGTTTCCTTCACTAACTCTACTAAAGGAGAAGGAGAGTAGATATCTTACTATTGAGGTGGAGTTTTATATACATGTGTTATCTTGTCTTTATGTCTGATTTATGATTGACTTCTCTTATGACTAATGAGTGTGTTAAATTATGGTTGATACAAATACTTGTGCAAAGAAAGCTCCCAGTAGAACTTGGTGTTCTTCATTAGTTCATCTTGATTTTTATTTCAATTTTAGCCATCAAAATATCTAATACTTTCTCTGTTTCTTTGTTAATCAGATTTCATCATGCCTCGACTTCATGGTTCTAATGCTCGATCACCTGTTTGGAATCACTATGAAAAACTTGAAGAAAAAGAAGATGGATCGTGGACGGTAAAATGTATTCATTGTGGTCGTGTTACTTATTACCATTCGCACAATACTAGGACTTCTTCCTTAAGGAGGCATGTTGAGCGTTGTTTGGAAAACAAGAATCAGAATCGTCAACTCTCAAGGATTGATGACTAGTTATTATTTTGTTTACTTGAACATGAACTATTAGTACTATGTTTGGACTTAATTTTCAGGTTGTGTGATTACTATTTTGAATTTTTGAAATTTTGTTTGTGCCTGTGTGGGCTGTGGCAGACTGGCAGTGACTTTATTTTAGAGTTTAGACAAATTTAATTTAAGTTGTGCTGCATTTTGACTTCTGCAATGTTGCAGGCTTGTAGCTTGTAGTGTTTCTATTTTATTCCGTTATTTTAATATGATATTTCATATTTGTGTTGAAAAGTTTATTCAGGTGTTGTTGTGTTGAGAGTTTGGTGTTGCTGGCTATGAGTTGCTGGCTTGCTGTTGTGTTGACTGTTGAGTGTTTGGTGTTGTTGAATCGTTGTGTTGTGTTGAGAGTTGGGTGACGGTAACTGGCAAGGCCTTATGGGTGTTGTTGTTGTGTTGACGGTTGAGAATTTGGAAATTATGGTGAGTTGGTATTGCTAAGAATTGATATTTAGTTTCAATCTTCTTTAACTTTTTAAAGTTGTAGTACTACTTTGTGCCTTGGTGACAGGTGATTAGGATTTAGAAATTTGAAAAAGAAAATGTTTTGGCTCTGTTTCGTGCTTCCAGTTTTGTAATTGCAAAATGCAGTCTGCAGTAAATAATTACATGGAGTTGATTAGTTTAATTATATTGTCTTCAATTCTTCATGTGATTTTTTCTTTTAAAAATATGTGTGATATGTTAACTGTTAACTTGATAACCGAACCGATAAGGGTCGATAACCGATTAACCGATAATCGATTAATCGATAACTTAATGGTTCTTTAACGGTTTAGCGAGTCTACAAATCGATAACCGATTAGCAAAACTGATAATGTTCAAATCCGAATCGAACTGACCGATATGCAGCCCTACTCTGGATGGTTGGGAACCTTGCCCTAAACGGGCCATGGACTCCTAAATGGACCATTTAGGGTTCTGTGAAGGGTCCATGGTCAATTTTTGGGTTTGTGGACTTGCCCGTTGGCCCATTTTAGCCTTTCTAAAAGTTCGAGGTGTTACACAAAAAAATCAAATTTTAATAGTAGAGTTGCAAGATGTTATAGAATTATTAGGGTCTTAGCTTAGAATTTTTTGGGGTTTTACATAATATATAGCACACCAGTTGGAGTTATATCTTAAGTTCAGGCTCGGAGGCTAGTGGCTAGCGGATGTCTGTCCTACTTGGACTATGTACGTGATTTGAGTAGGGATGGCCCTCTTGTGGAGTTGGTTCCAATTGTCTATGAGTTTGTAGATATGTTTGACCTACCTGGCCTACACCTAAAAATGTGATATTGACTTTCCCATTGAGCTTGAAGTGGGTACTCGACCTATTTCTGTTCCGCCATATCACATGGATCCTACAGAACTCAAGAAGCTCAGTGTTTAGATTAATGATCACTTAGGTAAGGGATTTATCATGCCTAGTGTATTGACTTGGGGTGGTCCAATTTTGTTTGTGAAGAAGAAGGATGGTTCGATACGCATATGAATCAATTACAGATAGCTGAATAAGGTGACGGTGAAAAAATATTACCCCATGCCTAGGATTGATGATTTGTTAGACAAGCTTTAGGGTACTACAATGTTCTTGAAGATTGATCCGAGGTCTGGTTACCATCAGTTGAGGATCAGGGCAGCAGACATCCCTAAGACCGCATTTAGGACTAGATATGGCCACTATGAGTTCCTAGTGATGTCTTTTCTGGTTGACTAATTTCATTGTTTCCTTCATGGACTTGATGACGCAAGTGTTTAAGCCGTATCTTGATTTTTTTCTATCTCGTTCATGGATGATATGCTAGTATACTCATAGAGAAGGAGTGATCATGAGCAACATTATAGGATTGTGCTCCAGACTTTGAGAGATTAGCGACTTTATTCCCAGTTCTCAAAGTGTGAGTTTTGGTTGAGTCTGTAGCATTCTTGGGACATGTGGTGTCCAAGGAAGGCATCGTGGTAGTTCTGGAGAAGATTGAGGAAATTCAGGATTGGGCAAGGCCTATTTCGGTTACTTAGGTTCAGTGCTTTGTCAGATTGGTAGGCTACTACAAACGGTTCATGGAGGGCTTCTTCACCATTGCAACACCTCTGACCCGGTTGAATAACCTTGATGTGCCTTTGAGTGGTCTGAGGAGTGTGAGTTGAGATTTTGGAAGCTAGAGGAGTTGCTGACTACTGCTCTTATATTAACACTCCAGTTGAGGTTGAGGGCTTCAAGGTCTAATGTGATGCATCCAAAGTTGGTTTGGGTTGTGTATATATGGATTGAGTCTGAATTATTGCTAATATGTAAAGGGAGGTTAGGTTACATGAGCGCAACTAGCCCAACCATGATTTGGACTTCGTGGTGGTAGTTTTTGCGCTTAAGATCTGGAGGCAGTACCTGTATGGAGTTTGTTGTGAGATCTACCATGATAACAAGAGTCTTCAGTACATCATTAATTAGAGGGAACTTAATTCGAGGAAGCATCGCTCGATTGAGCTTCTAAAGAATTATGACCTCTCTATTCTCTACCATCTAGGCACGACAAATGTAATAGCGGGCACCTTGAGTTGGATGGCAGTGAGTATGGGTCCTCTAGCCTTCTTATCTACGGTGGAGACATTCAATATTTAGCTAATTAGATGGTACAGTTGGATGTTTCAGATTCTAGGCGTCTCTTAGCGTATGTGTGAGTTCAGTTCTCTCTACCTGATCAGATTTGTAGCCAACAGTATGAGGATGAAGCCTTGGTGGCACATTGAGATAGATTGTTAGCAGGTGACGCCAGTCAGATTACCGTAGATTCAAATAGGGTTTTGAGGTTTGTAGGCCGTATTTATGTCCCGAGAGTTAGGGGTTTGATTCAGATGATACTTCGTTAGGCCCACGATTCTAGATACTATATCCATCCGGGCACCACGAATATGTATCGTGATTTTAGGCAGCATTACTGGTGAAGTGGTATGAGGAGAGATATTGTTGATTATGTATTTAGTTGCCTTAGCTGCCAATAGGTTAAGGACAATCACTTGAGACTTGGCAGTGAGTTTAAGAGATTACCCATTCCAGAGTGGAAATGGGATCACATCATCATATACTTTGTGGCAGGACTTCCCCGGACTTCTAGAGATGTTGACAACATTTGGGTCATCATTGATTAGTTGACTGAATCAGCACACTTCCTCCCTATTCAGTCTACATTCAACGCCAAGTGGTTACCCCATATCTACATGCATGAGGGGGTCCATCTTCATGGTTTGCGGGTATCAATTATTTTAGTATGGAGTGCTCAGTTTACTTCTAGCTTCTAGAGGACTTTTCAGAATGATTTGGGCAATCGTGACCCTCTTTCTCACATCCATGATGAACATCTGACAGACGCAATCTACTATCCTTCTGAGGACTGAAAAGGCATTTTTTTGGTCATTTCTTGGCGGAATTAAGTGATTAAAGTATTACACGTCTGTAATCGTTGAGGCTTTACTGTGGTATGACTGGGGCATGTTGGTGGACCTTCATTTGAGGTGAATTATTGTTTGAAGCTGCTGTCCTTCCCTTAATTTGTGAATTCTTATAAGATTGTTGTTGGTTGTTTCTAAGCCCCGAACTGTGTTCCATTTTGGGACACAAGTTCGAGGTGTGGTTTAGGACCTCTTGATGGGTACATTCTTGAAATTCTAGTGCAGGTCCCACAAATTCTTTTTGACTCTAAAATTGGTTGGTCTCCATTTTAAGAGTTTTAATGTCTTAACAACTGTACTTACGTTTTAATCCTAGTTTTGATAGCGGGGCAGTGTTTGGAGGCCATTCGTAAAGGAAAAGTTATAGCCTTGTGATTGGGGGCACGTGTGGTCGGCATATAAGTAGGCTACGACTTCCTTTCCTTCTTAGATTAAGAATGAATGTGCAAATTTATTATGATTGGTATGAATTGGGGGTGGGTACGTAGTTAAATCTTTTTCTCTTTTAGAGAAAATATTTTAGGATTGATTGACTTGAATTTGAGTGTAGTACTATGCTAGTTGGGGGTTGTTTGTGTGTTGCAACATTCTATGTGATTTACTTGTATTATCATGTGTGTTGATGCCTTAGACTCTCCCCCTTGCATTTTATTATATTTCCGACGTCGTTTTAGACAAACTAGGTCCTTCTAGACTTGAATAACATACTTGATTTTGGTAGTATGAGCCTATATTAGGCGTTTGTGTAGCTTCTTAGACCCTCTATTCTCTCTCCCCATCTCTGCATCTCCGATGCGTTACTTGAGGTTTGTGTTATCGTGACGATTAGAGAGTGAGTCGTACAAGGATGGGAGCCTTCTGTTGATACCTTTGGATGGACAACATTCCATGATGACAAAGTATTAGTATTTGAATCCTCTTCGAGTCGATAGGATCTTTATTTACTCTTGCTAGCTAGGATGGGAGTTGGATGGACACTATGATTATTTCTAGTTTGAGGCCAGTGTGCTACATTTCGAGGACATACTCCCAAGTCAGAGGCTGATGTACTACAGTTCGAGACCGTTATTTCCAGCCCGAGACTATTGTTTTACGGTTTGAGGCCCGGTTGACTCTTATTTGGACTTGGGATTGGGTGTTTTATCTTTATAGTCTTAGATATTCTGTGTACCTTTTGGGCTTATGAGGGTCGTTTATTTTTTTTTTAAACTTGCGCATGAGTGTAACTTATGGGCTTATGGGGTCAAGTTAGGTCTAACTTAGTTGTACTTAGATTTACTTTCTGTATGCTCATGTACTTCCTTTCTTTCCCGCTGTGACCTTTGTTTGTGTATAGATTCTATCTTTTTAGATTGTTATTACCTTTCTTGCTCAGTCGGCATATGATGCCTACTGAGTACCTTTGTTTTGATAATTACACTACACTCTGCATCTTTTTCTTGATGTAGGTCCTAATAATAGCTACCAGCGGTGATTGTTCGTGCTATCTTTTGTAGCTTGTGGATATCAAAGACGAGGGTGATCACTTGGTGCCCTGGACCAGCCTGTCTCCTTTTGTATATATGTTAGCTTGTCTTTTGCCTTTGAGACGACTTGTTGCAGTCCACTTTTGGGACTTGTATTTATTCTTGTTAAACAAATTTGTACTCGTGACTTCCAGAATCTGGGAGGGCATCTTTTGTTTATATAGTTTTTGTTTTTTCTTTCTTTTCATACTATTAGTGTTATTTATTGTTTAGTTCTATCCTTGTACCCACTACTTGTCATTCCAGGTACGAGTCGGCTTACCTACAGGTGTAATTTAGTACGTGCCATCATGGCTCAGGAAGCCGGGTCGTGATAGTGGGCTTGGCATTTCGACACATAGCATGATCCTATTGACTTCTTTGTTTGACTTGTCATACCACATCGTTTGACACATGGCGCTAAACTAGACCTTTAGGATGAAATGACATCTGGCTTAGCAAACTGAGCTCATCTATTGTTATCCAAATCAATTAATTTAGACTTAAATTAAATCCATATTGGACTTAAGCAATTAACCAAATTATATTAATACATAATATTTATTTGGATTAACATATCTATGAATTAAATATAATACGAATCATTTTATTAATTTATATTTAATAAATTTTAAATGATTACATTAAGGGTGTGTATCGGTCGATACGGTTCGATTTTAAGTATTATCGGTTTGGCTTATCGATTTTCTATTTTTAAATATGCTAAATTGATAACCAAACCAATAAGATATTTGTTATCAATTTTTGATTTATCGGTTTTGGTCTTTAACGTTTCGGTTTTCGATTTAACCAATAAGAAAATGATTTCAAGACAAATACATGACTTGTCCAATAATTTAACGCGAAATAAAAAAGAGGGAAATCTAATTACTTATTGAGTGCAAAAATTCTGCTTAGTGTAGTAAAAGTATAGCAAATACTCATAATTTACAACCCTAGTCGTTGCCTAACCTTTTCTGTTGTCGTTCTTAGTTCTTTAGGTTTTTGACGTTATGAACGTAAAGACTAAAGTAATACTAAAACCTAAAGGGTAAATGCAGAGAGATGAGTTAATTAAGTAATGTTAATTGTGTAGGGTCCTTATAGTTATAATCTAATATATTGATTATATTAATATTTTTTGTTTGATATTTATGTATGACTAAAAATTAAAATAGTAATTATTATAGTCTTAATGGGTTATCGGTTAACCCAATAATCCAATATAAAATATCAATACCTAACCGGTAACCCAATAATTTTTTTTATAAAATCATTAAATAACCGTTAACCCAATAACCCAATAACAATAACCCAATAACACTTTTTCGGTTCGGTTTATCGGTCGGTTCGATTTTTTCACACCCCTAGATTACATATATGTATTAATACTTTAACAATATTAAAAGTCTAAAATAAATTTTATCTAAACTAAACTAGAGACGTGTAAGAAAAAACTGTGAAATGATCTTTAAAAGTTAATGATATACCATAAAATTCTCATAGACACAAATAAATATAGAATGGAAATAACAATAAATTTCCATAAATATTCTGAACCGTCCTCTATAAATTAATTGAATAAATTGTTAATCGAAAGCATATTTCATAACCTCAAAATTAATATTGAACAAAATGACAAAGTCTAGCGTCTCAAAAATTCTTTATGGTGTCCTTTTCATTGTGTTCCTTCTCTCAGGTATTTCATTTTATACCACATTTATCTACAATTAAACAATAATAACTTAAGTTGGGGTGCTTATAAAAAAAATATAAAAAATAAAACATAATTGACATAAATTGGAGAAACCATAGACATTTCTTTGATTTAATTTAGTTTTGATTATCAAAATTGTTAACATTTTATTAGTGTTTCAAAACATTAATTTTTTTTTTGAATTGGTCAAACTAAACTGACTATAAAAATACCCATTTAAAAAAATTACAGTACAAGTTAATCTTTTACAATATTGATTCTTGGTGTTTGACTTTATTGCCATCCAATATATGTCTTCACTTTCTTGTTCGATTTTTACTTTTATAAATTCAAGAATTTGTTTCATGTTTAGAATAAATTGAAAAATATAATATTATATATTTTTAAAAAATCGACAAAAACCCATATTAACTAACAAAATCAAAGAAATAAAAAATTGGCTTAATTAATTTTGCTTGGTTTCAATATTTGAAAAATCTACTTAGTAAGTTTGGTTGTCCTTAATGAAAATACGCCCAAACCAAACCATTAACACCTGTAGCATCACCAAGTCAATTTCTTTTGTTTATAAATTTTTTACTTTTATTATTAGTAAAAATTGATTCATTTTACAAAAAACGAACATATAAAGTGATTATTTAAAGTTATAAGATAATGCATATAAATGTTTCCCAATTTTGGGATAAAATCAAATAATGCACTTATATATTTAATATTATATTATGTACCTGATACCTTATGTTAGAAAATTTTGAAGCTTGATATAAAAAAAATCTATAATCAAATTTGAATTTTAGGTTCGATCCAAGGATATGGTTTGAAATGTTGCACTGACAATCACATCGATAGATGTGTTCCAGGCTCCAGTGATGATACAACATGTGATAATCTTTGCAAGCAAAATCGCAAGGGAGGCCATTGTAAAGTCATAGGCTCAAAATCTCCCAAACATTTCTGTCATTGTCTTTGTTAACAATCCTTCAAATTTAATCTCTACATGTGACTAATTTTATGATAGAGAGTCTATTAAGATTCAATCTACATTTATTGTAATTTATTTTAAATAATCTAAATCTCTTTAATTTTTTATTGCTTTGTAATTAGTTTTATCTTTTATGCTAACGTTATCTCTAAATTATTGTAGTAAAGAAGTTAAATATTATAATCTAAAAATGGTCAAAAAATCGAACACCTTGGATTTTGGAAAAAGGAAATGATAGCATTTTTTTTCCTGCTGTTGTGTTCTACGCGTCTGGTCTATGGGCCGAAGAAAGTGGGTTAGATTTATGGAAAAAATAAGTTGCAATATCTCATTCTACGGTCGACTAGGATGGTGTGTCAAAATATTTACGAGTCATAGTTAGGTATCGTAGGAAGGTGATAAGAATCGGGTTACCAGAATAAAAAAAATAATGCGGAAGCAAAATTATAAATATTAAAGACAGAAATTGAAAGATATGAGAAATTCAAGAATAAAATTCCCAATTTCAAAATAAAGTACTTAGAACCTTAATTGATCTTAGTATTCAAAATTAGCGGATTAAGACTAATTACGATACTAATAGTGTCAATTCAAGAACTTAAAACAAAAGTGATCTAGACCCCTATTACAAAGAAACTAGAGACAATAATTAGTATAAGACTAATTACCTTCTTTAATTTACGAATAAGAACCAAAGATATCAAGTTAAAGGATTAATCTCACCTCTTAAAAATCGTTCTGATAAGGTTGTAAGATAAATTCCAAGTAGACACAAAGGTGTAAAGAAGAGAAACTCTCAATGAATAATAATGTTGTTTGCCGAAATAATAAAATCAGACCCCTATATATAGGGAAAACCTATCCCAAATAGAATGAGATTTAAATCCTACTTTTCTGGAAACTTTAAACTAGGAAAACTTTTAAACTAGGAAACTTTTTAAACTAGGAAACTTTGAATAAAGTTTTTTAAACTAGGAAACTTTGAATAAAGTTTGACTTTAACCATTCAGTTTTTTGGGCTCCTTTGTTGGGCTTTGTGTGGTCCATTCTTCTTCCATTTGGGCTTCGACTTGTACCATAAAATATGTGTAGCACCTACTCCATTCTTCTCCACAATTCTTGGACTCGTTCTTGGGGTTTTCTTCCATGATAAACATCTTCTTAATTTCCCATTGATGCCCAACGACCTTATTTTGTAACTCCTTATCTTGAGATCTTAATGGTCTTCCTAGGGCTTCTATAGCCTCAGCCGTGTCCATGAAGCTATCATCCCCCTCTTCTTGAAAAGAATCCGTCCTCGAATTAGACCCCACAACAAACAAGGACAGGTCAACAACATTTAAAGTAGCACTTACTTGATACTCACCAGACAAATCAAATTTGTAAGCTTTGTCTCCAATGTACTCGAGAACTTTGAAGGGTCCATCGCCTCTAGGATGCAATTTAGACTTCCTTTTGGTGGGAAATAGTTCTTTACGCATGTGAATCCAAACTAAGTCCCCAGGCTAAAAAATGACTTGCTTTTGCCCTTTGTTTCTTCTCAAGGCAACTTGTTTATTCCGTCTCTCAATGGCCAGTTTAGTTTGTTCATATATCTTCCTCATCATCTCAACTTTATTCTTTCCATCAAGACTAGCAATATCATTAGTAGGCAGTTGCACTAAATCAAGGGAGTAAGGGGGTTAAAACCATAAACAACTTCAAAAGGAGAAGACCCAGTAGAAGAATGAATAGTTCTATTATAAGCAAATTCCACCTAAGGCAAGTGATCCTCCCAAGAAGTTAATTTACCTTTCAAAACATCCCTCAACTTATTCCCTTATGTTCTATTCACAACCTCAGTTTGCCCATCGGTTTGGGGGTGACAAGAAGTAGAAAATAACAATTTAGTCCCTAACCTTCCCCAAAGAACACACCAAAAGTGACTTAAAAACTTAACATCCCTATTACTAACAATAGTTCTAGGTATGCCATGTAATTTCACCACCTCCTTAACAAACAAATCAGCCACATGAGAAACATCGTTAGTTTTCAAACATGCAATGAAACCAACCATCTTGGAGAATTTATCCACCACAACAAATACACTATCCTTGCCATTCTTCATTTTTGGTAAACCTAAGACAAAATCTAGAGAGATATCTATCCAAGGAGAAATTGGAATAGACAATGGAGTATACAACCCATGTGGTAAAACCCTAAATTTAGCATGTTTACATTCTAAACATTGTGAACAAAATTTTTCTACGTCCTTGCGCATGCCAGTCCAAAAGAAATTTTTAGCAAGTATATCTAAGGTTCTTGGCACTCCAAAGTGACCCATATTCCCTCCACAATGTGCCTCTCTTACAAAAACATCACGCAATGAACATATTGGCACACACAACTTATTTTCCTTGAAAAGGAGCCCATCACGTAGAGTGAATTTCTCAAAGGTCCCTTCAAACATGCATCATAAGGAACCCTAAAGTATGAATCCTTAGCATATAGAGTCTTAATGTGATAAAATCCCATCAGCTTAGAAGTAAGAGTAGAAACAAGCACGTACCTTCGGGACAATGCATCAGCCACCATGTTGTCCGTACCTTGTTTATATGAAATCACATAAGGAAATGTCTCAATGAACTCCACCCACTAGGCATGTCATTTACTTAACTTAGCTTGGATTTTCAAGTTCCTCAGTTGTCACGCCCCGAGACTACCACGAGACGCGGACACGGGACCTAGGACCACAAGTGATCCCATGCAAACCCTGTTGGCCTGATCATGAGCATACTAAAGATAATAAACTAATGTAGAAACTAAATAATAAATAAATATGAAAAGATGAAGAATACCCATATACTATAACTGATGAGTTTAATACAAAGATTATATCAACTCAATACTAAGCTGAATCTAACTATGTCTGAAAATAGCCTCTAACTGACTAGAAATGCTGGGACATGCCTTAGCTAAGTCTAGCAAAACTGAAACTAAGGACTAAAAATACTGAAAAGAAACTCATGACTACTGTCCTCGGAGAATGAGGACTCACCACTGATTCTGCTGAACTGGAGATTGGGAACCGATCTAAGCGTGATCTGGATGCTGAGAACCTGAACCTACATCACGAGAAGATGTAGCGTAGAGTGTGCGTCAGTACTTGAATGGTACTGTGCATGAATGACAGAATACAACTGAAATAACATATAGCTAAACAAAGCAAATAAGCAATGACATAATCTGAACATGATATAGATACTGAATGTTGAGATAACTGAATACAGTGACCAATTTATAATATGCTGAAACTGAATACTGGATATACTGATAAATGATCAATGCAATAGAATCTGACTGAACTGTGGAAGCTAGTAATAGCCGATAATAAAACCACATGAGTTAAATGTGGAGTCCGATGTATACGCCCCATCGAGAGGACGCAATATACCCTGCGATAGGTATAGAGGAATGCTGGCGTGATCACTGAAATGATGCCCCAGAGGGGACTTACATCCTACGTGGCTAGTAGTTCTGGGACTATTTGGGTACGCTGAACCCTATTCCAACTCGGTATTATGCTACTCCCAATGGATTAACTGATTAACACATTATGACTGAATTTCTGTAAGTTACTGGATAGCTCAAACTGAGCATACAAAATTCAGAATGCAACAATTAATTTGATAATGATGCATTCATAAACTAAGGCATGTATAACTGAATACTGAAATATCTGACCTAGCATGTGTAATTCAACAGCTAAAGAAATACGTAGCTAGGGTTCTGAAATTCATGCAATAAACTGAATATTAACGTACTAACTGATTTGGATCATTCTAACAGCTAAGAACCTAACAATCATAACATTCAAGAAACCCTAGGTTTAGTCATAATAAGGGAATCAAGAAACTGGCTGAAAACTAGGGACCTAATGGGTGAAAGGAACCCACTAGTGAAATCCCACATACTTGGTGATGAATTCCACAGAGAAATCTTTTGATTTAAGGGCTGGAACTGATGGAACCTTGTTGCGTTCTTAAACTAGGGTTCTTGACTTCTTTCTCCTCTTACTTTCTAATTTTCTAAGTTTTGATTAATGATTTGACTTAGGTAAGTTCTAGTTATGTTTCTACGTTTAAACTGACTAAAACCTCATAATTTAGGATCTAAACGACATAGCATAGGGGTCCAACGAAATAGGTAAAGACCATAAGATCCCCGACTTAACTACTGTCGGAGTGACCGACGGACGGGACTGACGGACCATGAGTCGATTGACGGTTCGTAATGATCGACCGCCGTTCACGACTGAAGGCTAGAATTTGATTGACCCATCGATGGAGCTGACTGACGGGCCGTCAGTCGACTGACAATCCGTAGTTGGCTTACGTCGGTGGCACCTGCAACTTCTGAAAATCTGGAATTTTTTGGTCTGTTTCAGATACGGGGTGTTACATTATATCCCCCTAGAGAATATTCATCTTTGAATGGAGACTAAACTAGCTGAAATTGAGGTAAATGGCTGCAATCCCTACCACTAAACACTGAGAACTGAGTTTCTGGCTGAACTGAGTTCTAAGAACATGAAAATCTGCTGAAAAATGCAAGTACAAACTGAAGGAACATGATTCTGAGACTGAATTTACGCATAAATGACTGAAAAACTGAAGAGGAACTATTACCTCAAGCTGGAGTGGAATCAGAAGGAAAGAGGTGAGGATACTTGGCTTTCGTGGCGGCTTATGCTTCCCAAGTAGCTCCCTCTACGGACTGACTCCTCCACCAAACCTTGACTGAAGTGAATTTTTTGTTTCTTAACCTTCTAACTTGACGATTAAGAATCTTAACTGGTACATCCTCATAAGAAAGTCTATCTTTTACAGCCATAGTCTCTGATGTCACTACGGATGCTGGATCACCCACACACTTCTTCAGAAGTGAAATGTGAAAGACTGGATGCACTGGTGCTAAATCTGCTGGCAACTCTAACTCATAAGCCACTTTACCAATCCTTTTCAAGATCTGGTAAGGGCCTACATATCTGGGACTGAGCTTCCTTTTCTTGCCAAATCTCATCACCTCCTTCATTGGTGATACTTTCAGAAAAACCCAATCATCAACTTAGAACTCTAGTTCCCTTCTTCTCACATCTGCATAAGACTTCTGGCGACTCTGGGCAGTCTTAAGTCTATCTCTAATGAGTTAAACTTTGTCCATAGCATCAAGGACTGAATCTGGTCCTATCAAGGCTGCTTCACCTATTTCAAACCAACCAACTGGAGATCTACATCTATGCCTATACAATGCCTTATAAGGGGCCATCTGAATGCTGGAATGGTAACTATTATTGTAGGCAAACTCAATAAGAGGAAGGTGATCGTCCTAACTACCCTTGAAGTCGATCACACAAGCTCTCAACATGTCCTCTAAGGTCTGAATGGTACGCTCTGCCTGACCATCCGTCTGTGGATGAAATGCTATGCTAAGGTTAACTTGAGTACCAAGACCCTTCTGAAATGACTTACAGAAATGAGAGGTAAACTGAGGACCTCTATCTGAGATGATAGACAAAGGAACCCCATGCAACCTCACAATCTCATTAATGTAAAGCTTGGCGTAATCCTCCGCCGAATCTGTAGTCTTGACCGCCAAAAAGCGTGAAGACTTAGTAACCCTATCAACAATCACCCAAATGGAGTCATGCTGTCTGTGAGTACGAGGTAAACCTGTGATGAAGTCCATGTTGATCACTTCCCTCTTCCAAGTAGGAATGTCAATCTCTTAAGTCATGCCTCCTGGTTTCTGATGTTCTACCTTGACTTGCTGGCAATTGGGGCACTTAGCCACAAAGTCTGCTATATCTCTTTTCATACCATTCCACCAATAGACTTCCCGCAGATCGCGGTACATCTTAGTGGGGCCTGGATGGATAGAATATCTGGAGTTATGGGCCTCTGCAAGAATATGCTGTCTCAACTCGCCCACATTAGGAACACATAATCGACCCTGGTAGCGAAGCACACCATCTCCCCCTTGGGAGAAAACCTCCACTCTCTGATTATGGACTGCACCATTAAGCTTAAGCAAGATTGGATCACTGTCTTGCTTTTACTTAACCTCTACTACCAAAGAAGATTCTGCCCCATTCTGAACCGTTACACCACTATCTGATATGCTCATAAGGCGAACTCCTAGGCGAGCAAGTCTATAAACATCCCTTGCTAGCTCCTTTCTTTCTTCCTCAACATGTGTGCTATACTACCCGTGGATAATCTGCTAAGAGCATCTGCTACTACATTCGCCTTACCCGGATGGTAATGCACGCTCATATCATAATCTTTGAGGAACTCAAGCCACATTCTCTGGCGAAGATTCAACTCTTTCTTGGTGAATACATACTGGAGGCTCTTATGGTCTGTGAACACATCTACATGAACACCATACAAGTAGTGTCTCCAAATCTTGAGTGAAAACACCACTGCTACAAGCTCGAGGTCATGAGTTGGATAATTCTTCTCATGTACCTTAAGTTGTCAAGAAGCATATGCTATAACCTTACCTCGCTGCATCAACACACAACCTAGGCCGACTCTAGATGCATCACAATAGATCACATAACTCTGGTAGAGTCAAGACAAGGGCTGTAGTCAACCTAGTTTTCAATTCTGCGAAGCTTTTCTCATAATTATCTGACCACTGAAACTTAACCTTTTTCTGAGTCAACCTAGTCAATGGTGAGGCTATGGATCCAGGAACCTTCTGTAATAACCTGCTAGACCCAAGAAACTTTTGATATCTGTAGCAGAGGTAGGTCTGGGTCATTGTTTCACTGCTTCTATCTTCTGGGAATCTACTCGAATTCCTTCACTAGACACAATATGCCCAAGGAAAGCATTTGATTGTAACCAAAACTCGCACTTGTTAAATTTTGCAAATAACTGGCGATCTTTGAGAGTTTGCAGAACAACTCTCAAGTGACTCGTATGTTCTTTCTCATTCCTAGAGTAAATGAGGATATCATCAATAAAGACGATAACGAACAAGTCTAAGTACTGTTTGAACACTCTGTTCATCAAATCCATGAAACCTGCAGGAGCATCGGTTAGTCCAAATGACATGACTACAAATTCATAATGACCATATCAAGTTCTGAAGGCTGTCTTCAGAATGTCGCTATATCTGACTTTAAGCTGATGATAACCGGATCTGAGGTCTATCTTTGAAAAATGACTAGCACCCTGAAGTTGGTCAAACAAGTCATCAATCCCGGGGATGGGATACTTCTTCTTGATAGTGACCTTGTTTAACTGTCTGTAGTCAATACACATTTTGAGTGAACCATCTTTCTTCTTCACAAACAACACTGGCGCACCCCATGGCGAAATACTAGGTCTGATGAAACCCTTATTTAGAAGGTCTTTCAACTGCTCTTTCAATTTCTTAAGCTCAGCTGGAGCCATTTTATAAGGAGGAATAGAGATAGGCTGGGTATCTGGAAGGAGTCAATTCGAAAGTCAATTTCCCTTGCGGGAGAAACTCTGGGAAGATCATCTGGAAACACTTCTGGAAACTCATTAACTACTGGAATTGACTCAAGAGTTGGGGATTCGGAACTAGAATCCTTAACTCGAACTAGATGATAGAGATAACCCTTAGAGATCATCTTTCTGGCTTTAAGGTAAGAAATGAATCGACCCATAGGCGCTAAGCTACTACCCTTCCATTCTAAGATTGGTTCATTTGGAAACTGAAAATGAACAATCCTAGTTCTACAATCGACTGAGGCATAACAGGATTGTAACCAATCCATGCGTAGAATGACATCAAAGTTTACCATTTCTAACTCTACAAGATCTGTTAAGGTGACTTTCTGAGAGATTGTGATAGGGCAATTTCTGTATACCTGTCTAGCTATAACTGGGTCACCGACTGGAGTAGAGGCTGAGAAGGGTTCTGAAAGAGTTTCTGGGCTAACACTGAATTGGACTACTATGTAAGGATTTACGAAAGACAAAGTAGCCCCTAGATCTAACAATGCATAAACATCAAGATCAAAGACTCATAGCCTACATTGACTACATCAGGAGAATCTTCCTAATATTGAAGAACCTGAAGAGCATAGAGCCTGTTATGGCGCTGCCCGCCACTTGTACCAGATGAGTTACCCTGTTGAGTCGGGCGACCTGCTGGTGCTGCTGAAGTTGTAGACTGAGCTCTACCATTATTTCCTCCTTGACCCTGTCTAGACTGACAATCCTTCAATCTATGACTAGACTAACCACACCCAAAACATCCTTCCTTACCTGTAACGCACTCGCCCGGATGGTTCTTACTACATTTCGGGCAAGTTGGGTAAGTTTTGGTGCCTGAAACACTACTTTGAGACTTAGAGCCTGACGCCCTACCTTTTTGGTCGTTACAAAACATGGGGGATGGAACACTAGCTGATCAAGGGGCTGGAGTCAAAGACTTCTGCTGAAACTTCGAGTGATTTCCACCACCCTATTTCTGTTGGGAATATTCGTAGTTACCTGTTCTTGCTTTCTTAGTCTCCTTAGCCTGTTCCCTAAGCTTATCACCCTAACCTGCTGAGCATGAGTCATGAGCCTAGAGATGTTCATTTCTCCCAACAACATAGCATTCCTGCACTCTGTTTTCACTAAGTCTGACACTCCATACATAAACTGATTCATCTTGCCCTGGAATCAGCAATCATCTGAGGAGCATACCTGGAGAGTTGGTTAAACTTGAGCCCATACTCTTGGACAATCATGTTACCCTACCTTAAGTTCATAAATTCCTGGGCCCTTGCTTTTCTTAACTCTATGGGAAAAAACCTGTCCAGAAAGGTTTCGCTGAAACAATGTCAAGTAATAGGAGCTGCATCTGTACCCCTGTTCTCCTTCCACTGAGTATACCAGATATGAGCCACATCGTTAAGTTGGTAAGATGCTAACTCAACCCGATCATTCCCAGTTACCTGCATCACTTCAAAGATCTTCTTGACTTCATCAATGAGATTTTGGGGATCTTCTCCAACTTGCGATCCTAAGAACTCTAGCTGATTCATCCTAACAAAGTCTCACATCCTGGCTGCAGCTAACCCAACTTTGGCCTTTACCGGAACTGGATCCCGCTGATTGTTCTGGTTGGCCACACTCTGAGCTAACATCTGAATAACATTCCTGAATTTTTCATTCGACACTTCTTGATCAGGGACTGGAGGAGCTGCGTTTGCGTTCTTGGCATTCGCATTCCTGGCGTTAGCTCTACGAGGAGGCATGATCACTGAAATGTAGAATGTCGAGTTAGAATGGAATTTAGATCATACCTTACGCACGATAAGAGTAACAAGAAAATGAAGATTTGCTAAAACACTTTGTAGCCTCCCCCTCATTAGATGTGGTGCACTTCACACCCATGAAAAGGACTCTACTTAGTGTGGCTTTTCAGTCATCCTATGACACTTAAACCTAGTGCTCTGATACCAAGTTTGTCACGCCTCCGAGACTACCCCTGAGACGCGGACACGGGACCTAGGACCACAAGTGATCCTAAGCTAACCCTGCTGACCTGATCATAAGCATACTAAAGATAATAAATTGATGTGGAAACTAAATCATAAATAAATATGAAAAGATAGGAAATACCCATATACTATAACTGAGATAAATGATAACTGATGAGTTTGATGCAAAGATTATATTAACTCAATACAAACCTGAATCTAACTATGTCTGAAAATAGTCTTTAATTGACTAGAAATGCTGGGACAGGCCCCAGCTAACTCTAGCAAACCTGAAACTAAGGACTAAAAATACTGAAAAGAAACTCATGACTATTGTCCTCGGAGAATGAGGACTCACCACTGATTCTGATGAACTGGAGATCGGGAACAGATCTAAGCGTGATTTGGATGCTGAGAACCTGAACCTACATCACGAGAAGATGTAGCGTAGAGTCTGCGTCAATACTTGAAGGGTACTGAGCATGCAGGATAGAATACAACTGAAATAACATATAACTGAACAAAGCAAATAAGCAATGACATAATTTGAACATGATATAGATACTGAATGCTGAGATAACTGAATATAGTGACCAATTTATAACATGCTGAAACTGAATACTGGATATATTGATAAATGGTCAATGCAATAGAATCTGACTGAACTGTGGGAGCTACTAATAGCCGATAATTAAAACCACATGAGCTAAATGTGGAGTCCGATGTATACGCCCCATCGAGAGGACCCAATATACCCTGCCAGAGGTATAGAGGCATGCTGGCATGATCACTAAAAGGATGCCCACAGAGAGGACTTACAACCTACGTGGCTAGTAGTTCTAGGACTATTTGGGTACGCTGAACCCTAGTCAAACTCGATATTATTCTACTCCCAACGGATTAAGTGATTAACACATTATGACTGAATTTTTGTAAGTTACTGGATAGCTCACTCTGAACATGCAAAACTGAGAATGCAACAATTAATCTGATAATGATGCATTCATAAACTAAGGCACATATAACTGAATACTGAAATATCTGACCTAGCATGTGCAATTGAAGAACTAAAGAAATACATAGCTAGGGTTCTGAAATTCATGCAATAAACTGAATATTAACATACTAACTTATTTGGATCATTCTAACAGCTAAGAACCCAACAATCCTAACATTCAAGAAACCCTAGGTCTAGTCAGAATAAGGGAATCAGGAAACTGACTAAAAACTAGGGACCTTATGGGTGAAAGGAACCCACTAGTGAAATCCCACATACCTGGTGATAAATTCCACGGAGAAATCTTTCGATTTCGAGGCTGGAACTGATGGAACATTGTTGCGTTCTTAAACTAGGGTTCTTGACTTCTTTCTCCTCTTACGTTCTAATTTTCTAAGTTTTGATTAATGATTTGACTTAGGTAAGTTCTAGTTATGTTTCTACGTTTAAACTGACTAAAACCTCATAATTTAGGGTCTAAACGACGTAGCTTAGGGGTCCAACGAAATAGGAAAAGACCATAAGACCCCCAACTTAACTACTGTCGGAGTGACCGATGGACGGGACTGACGGACCGTGAGTCAATTGACGGTCCGTACTGATCGACCGTTGTTCACGACTGAAGGCTGGCATTTGACTGACCCATCGACGGAGCTGACTGACGGTCCGTAGTTGGCTTCTGTCAGTGGCACCTGCAACTTCTGAAAATTTGGAATTTTTGGTTTGTTTCAGATACGGGGTGTTACATCAGTGATTCATGGTCAGTCTTTATCACTAACTCATGCGGCCATAAGTACTGCTGCCAAGTAGCCAAAACGCTTACCAAGGCATACACTTTACGATCATAAGTAGAATAATTCAATGTAGCTCCACTCAATTTCTCACTAATTGCAATAGGCTTAGAATCTTACACTAGAACAACCCCTATGCCCTTTCCACTATCATCACATTCAACTTCAAAAGATTTAGAAAAATCAGGTAATTGTAGCATAGGAGCAGAATACAACTTATCGTTAAAGACATTAAATGCATGCTCTTGTTTTTTTCCCCAATTAAATACCTTATCCTTTTTAATGACTTCCGTTAATGGTGCAGCAATTGTACTAAAATCCTTCACAAATCTCTTATAAAAACTAGAAAGTCCATGAAAACTCCTCACTTTAGTTACACTCTTAGAAATAGGCCATTCTTTTATTGCTTTAATTTTATCTTCATCAACTTCAACACCATTTGAGCTAACAAAAAACCAAGAAAGACTACATTATCAATACAAAACGTGCACTTGGCTAGATTAGGATACAACTGTTGCTCCCTAAGCACATAAAAAAACTAACCTCAAGTGTTCTACATGTTCTTCAAGAGATGTAGAAAAGATCAGAATATCATCAAAATATACTACCACAAACTTTCCATAAAAATCTGTAAAGAGATGGTTCATTAGCCTCATGAAAGTATTAGGTGCATTAGTTAAGCCAAATGGCATTACCAACCACTCATACAATTCATACTTAGTTTTGAAAGCAGTTTTCGACTCATCTCCAGGATTCATTCAAATTTGGTGGTTTCCACTTTTTAAGTCAAATTTTGAAACTATTTTTGAGCCATACAATTGGTCAAGCATATCATCTAGGCGGGGGATAGGATGTCGATACTTTTCCGTTATTTTGTTGATGGCACAACAATCCACACACATCCTCCAAGTTCTATCTTTTTTTGGTACCAAGCACAGGGATAGAACATGGACTCATGCTTTCTCTCACAAACCCCTTTTCAAGAAATTCCTCTACTTGCCTTTGTAGTTCTCTTGTTTCATTTGGATTGCTTCTATAAGCGAGCCTATTCGAAAGTTGAGATCCAGGAACAAAGTCAATTTGATGTTCTATTTCTCTCAAAGGAGGTAATCCCTTAGGGATATCTGGAGGAAATACATCGTCAAAATCCTGCAAAAGAGTTGATACAACACTAGGCAAAGAAGGAGTTAAATCGTTAGAGTTAATCATAACATCCCCATAAGTGAGAAGAACAATGGGCAACCCTTTTTTTCTTTGCAAGTAAACACTTTTTGGCTTTTGCAAGACTCACTAATTTTTCACCCTTAGCCTCTTTCCTCTCACCAAGTCTCTTTTTTTTTTATCACTCATTCCCACCTTTTATTTTTACTCATTGTTGCTCTCCCTCTTCTCACGCCTCACCTAAATTTTTACCCCTCTCTCAATTTTTTGACTTTTTTTTTTTATCCCTCCCCATGTTTTCTCATTGTTTCTTTTAGTCGTTGTTGGTCTTCATACACTTGAGAAGGAGTTAATGGTGCAAGAATATACATTTTGCCCTTATGTTCAAGAGAGTACTTATTCCTCCTCCCATCATGGGAAGCATATTTATCATATTGCCAGGGTCAGCCCAACAAAATATGACAAACTTGCATTGGCACAACATCACAAAGAAATTCATCAGAATACTCTCCAATAGAAAAGGAAATCATGCATTGTTTACTCACCTTAAGCTCCCCACATTCATTCAACCATTGAAGCTTGTAATTGGCCTTACGTTTTGTGCATGGAATCCCCAATTTCTCCACCGCATATGTGCTGACCACATTGGCACAACTACCATTATCAATGATCATAAAGCGAATTCTACCCTTTATCCCACATCGTGTATGAAAAATATTTTCTCTTTATGCCTCATCAAGCTCTCCCATATTAGTATTGATAGGATGCCTAACTACCCCCAAAAATTGTCCCTCATTATGAGGAGCCACATCTCTCTCTTCCTCACCCCTAACACCATCTTCTTCTTCTTCCCCCTCACTTTTTTCACTCTCATATTCCCCATTATCCTTAATTAAGACAACTCTTCTATTTGGACATTCAAACGCCTTATGTACCCTCTCTTGACACTTGTGACATTGTATAGCACTAGAAGGGGTAGAAGGAGTAGGTATTTTTGTGTTAAAAGTCTTACCTCCATCTTTGGCCTCCCATTTACCTTCCCTCTTGTCATCTTGTGATTTAAGCATAGATTTCTCCTCATGTGTTGGCCATGACTTTCTTGTAGTTGTAGCAGATCGATTCTTCCATGAACTAGCTTGTTGCTTCCATTAATTATGTTTTTATACTTTTACAGCCAATTCAACCAATTCATCTAAATTCACATTTGTTGCAATTCTATTACATCAACTATTTCTCCATTTAAACCATTAAGAAATCTTTCCATAGTGGCATCTTCGTCCTCATTAAAATTAGCTTGGATCATAGCCATATACATAGCCTTGAAGTAATCATCCACATACATATAACCTTGCTTCAGAGTTTGAAGGCTTTTTTGCAGATCTCTTTGGAAGTGTGATGGGATAAAACGTTTTCTCATAACCCTCTTCCTCTCGTCCCATGTCGCAACGGGTAGTTCTCCATTGTCTATTGGGATTGATGAGACAAGAAAAAAACCACTTTGTGAAAAAAAATAAAAAAAAAAGAACTTCAAATTTCCCCTCTTCTTGATTTTCCTTTTGAAAAAAAAAATCAAGAATAAAAAAAAATATGGAGTTTCTTGAAATAAGTGATTGTATTTTCTTCCTTTTTTTTGGTAATTTTCATCTTTGTGGTAATTTTTTTTGCTGAACTTTTAAGCTACTAGAAAAGATTTTTTTT
Source organism: Solanum gracilifrons (assembly GCA_029582605.1). Classification (NCBI taxonomy): domain Eukaryota; kingdom Viridiplantae; phylum Streptophyta; class Magnoliopsida; order Solanales; family Solanaceae; genus Solanum; species Solanum gracilifrons. Next base: position 68,825 of record JAJOOH010000299.1, on the reverse strand, counting down.
TTGAAACTTCCAAGATTATCAAGAACGGAACCTTGATAGAACCGCTCTGATACCACTTGATAAGAATCGGGTTACCAGAATAAATATGAAAATAATGCGAAAGAAAAATTATAAAGATTAAAGCAATTGAAAGATATGCGAAATTCAAGAATAAAATCCCCAATTTCAAAATAAAGTACTAAGAACCCTAATTGATCTTAGTATTCAAAATTAGTAGATTAAGACTAATTGTGATACTAATAGAGTCAATTCAAGAACTTAGATCAAAATTGATCTAGACCCCTATTACGAAGAAACTAGAGACAGTAATTAGTATAAGACTAATTACCTTCTTTAATTTACGAATAAGAACCAAAGATATCAAGTAAAGGAATTAATCTCACCTCTTAAGAATCATTCTTATAAGGTTGCAAGATAAATTCCAAGTAGCCACACACAAAGGTGTAAAGAAGAGAAACTCTCAATTAATAATAATGTTGTCTGTCAAAATAATAAAATGAAACCTCTATATATAGGGAAAACCTATCCCAAATAGAATGGGATTTAAATCCTACTTTTATGAAAATTTTAAACTAGGAAGACTTTTAAACTAGGAAACTTTTTAAACTAGGAAACTTTAAATAAAGGTTTTTAAACTAGGAATCTTTGACTAAACTTTGACTTTAACCATTCAGCTTTTTGGGCTCCTTTGTTTGGATTTGTGTGTCCTAATCTTCTTCCATTTGGGCTTGGACTTGAACCATAAAATATGTGTAGCACCTACTCGATTCTTCTCCACAATTCTTATACTCGTTCTTGGGCTTTTGTTCCATCATAAGCATCTTCTTGATTTTCCATTGAAGCCCAACGACCTTAGCTTGTAACTCCTTATCTTGAGACCTTGATAGTCTTTCTAGGGCTTCTATAGCCTCAACTGTGTCCATGGAGCTATCAGAAGGTCTCATACTTAGTGAAATATTATGGCTAAAGTAGAGTTCTATGGTTGGGGTCTACGGACGGTAGAGTGTTCTATTGTACTTAGGTCACACCTGTAGAGTAGTCCGACGGCTAATTTTCAGTGGTTTTTGGGTATTTTCCCTAAGTGTTTAAAACCTAAACTATGTCATTTTTACCCATTTTTCTAAGCCCTATATAGGTATTTTAAGTTCTTAAACTACTCATTCTAAATCATTCTCATAAATCCCAAATTCCCTACCATATTCATCCCCTTCAACTCTCTCAAGATAAGGAAGAAGAAGCTAGGCTTTCAACTAAGGATTTTCAATTCACCATAGCATTTGGGCTTTGATTATTAAGGTATGTTAGTATTCACTAGTGGAGTACTTTCCTCCATTTGGTCCCCAAAGATCCCAATTTTACAAGTTCAATTCTCAATTCAAAATTAGGGTTTTATTGAATTTTCCTGGGTTCTTCTTAGTTATGATTCAATTAGCTATTTTCTATTTTCTATTGCATGGATTGAAGTTATTACATGTGTTTGAGTTGAATTCATATAAACCCATGCATGATCCATGATCTTTGACTATGAACACATGATGAAGCTTATGAACTACGAAATATGAATATATGACGATATGCACGTTTTTATGAAATTGATGTATATGACTTGAGGGTGCTTTTAGATGAAAATAACAATGAAATTGTAAGAAGGTTTTCTCACAAAAGGATTCATAAGGTTGAAAGGTTTTCTCACCTAAGTTTAATAAAGATATAAGGAGCTATTTTAAATGAATTTAGCTTGGATTGGTAGCTTAATTGTTCCTTTATGCGGCGGCTCTCGCGTTAGTATAGGCTGGATCTCTAGTAGCAATCTCCTTGTCCCTAACCACATGTCTCCGTAGGATGTCTTAGCTAGTGGATACACTTAAGCTAGAAGTTTATTGTCCTTACCTTGGCCCGTAGGACATCTATTTTCTGTGTGAGTTAATTTCTTTTACTATTGTCATCCTTTACCATAGAATTTCACATCACCTCTAAAATTGGTATATGACTTTTAAGGTTCAACAAAGTAACATACACTGCATACATACACAAAGTAGCCACTTGCATATATTACATACATACACAAGCAACCGGCCAGTAGATAATGATAGATTTTTCATAGACACAATTAGAGAAGCAGAACAATGGCGGAGCCAATGTTTTTGTCAAAGGTATTCATACTTTTATGACCAAAGGTGGCTGATTTTTTTAAACCAAAATGAAAAACATACAATAATTATTTTTTAATTGAAAAAGGAGAAAGTCAAACACTAAATGATGTCGTTGGCTTGTTTTGATTAATAAAAAAGGAACTTTTCATTTTTTAATAATAAAAGTGTTTTGAAACTATATATAACAATGAGAAGAAAGTAAGGAGAAGAAAGAATACTTATTATTTCTCTTGAAGGGATGGTTTTACAATGAAGAGAATCCCTCTATTTATAGGCAACAATTGACTTGGTCCCAAAGTTAAGGTTCCTAAATTTTCTCTAAAAGATAGACATTCATTATATTTATAACAGTCACGACCCAATGTACAACCTAGATGTGACATGACATATAAGACCTTGAGAGGCAGTGGCTGAGCTAGGAATTTATCAAGGTGTTCAAACTTTAAAAAAGTGAATTTTTTATAGTTTAAGAGAATTATTGAAACTTTCCCCTATAATTACCATTTTTAATGAGTTTCTTAAGTGTTTTACATTTCCTAAAAGAATAATTTTGAAATAATCAAAAGAATAATAGTGGAAAGTGACTTTTAAGTTTACCTTTAAATGTAATTTCATAGGTTGGTGTTAATCTAACTATTTTCTTAATAAAAATAGAAAATATAAGGAAACAATAAAATTTTAAATTTTTTGCTTAATAAATTCATTGAATGAAGTGTAATTAAATTTAACGCTAGAAATAGAAAGATATTGGACAACTATTTCTATTTGAAAAAGGAAGATTTTGTTGAAATGCAGGAGGTATCAAACCAGGGACCTTAGACTCTAAAATGAGCACACTTACCGCTGTGCCATAGACCTTCATTATGTTTAAGAATGTTAATTTATTTATATATCCCCATAATAAATAATATTTTATCTATATATACGATCTAATTTTCCTGTGTCGCCGGCTATAGCTCCGCCCTTATCAAGAGGCCCTATACAAGACACTTGACATACATATACACATAGTAATAGACAAAGTAAGACATTTCATATTAATAAAAGAGTTTCAACAAGAAGTAGAAGTCTAAATAGTCTTGACAAGCCATCTATTACATCAAAAAGAGTAGCAAGACGTAAATCGTACACCACATACAACATCTGAAACCTAAGACATAAGAAAAGCAATAAAGGTTACATCGTTGTTAGAGTATGAGGACTTAACAGGTCTTCAGAATTTCTAGATGATGAACTATCCACGAAAGGAGGGAGAGGAGTCTTCAAGCCCTACATTAGTGAAATAATATAGGCACAAATATGCATTAGTACATAGAATGTAGTGAGTATGACTGTATGAGGGAAATTCAATAATAAATGATTCATGATCATACGAGGATATAATCGAAAACATGGAATGCATGACCAAGCTAAACATCGTAAAAGATTTTAAAGAGACATCATAAATCATGAACATGGTCAATGCATTTTAAAATCACATGAAAACTTCATAAAAAGTTGAAAGTAACTCAGTTTGTTTAGTGAGATATTTATCATTAACCGACATAGACCATGTGAGCTATAACATGAAATTCGGTGTCTTACTCCCACTGTGAAAAAATATGTCTTTACTTGCCAAGGAAAATATCATAACTTGTAGCTTAGGTGGATCCACTAGCTATGTCACTTAAGACAACCTAAGGGGGCATGTAGTTTGGGACAAGGAGATTGCTACTAGAGACCTGACCTCTACTAACGGGAGAACCTCCATCTCAATACCCTCTCGGTGCTAAGTGAAATTCTAATGGAATTATTCATAAATATAAGCATAATATCATCCATGTAACAACACAATTAAGTTACTAATCAAAGATAAAAGCATCATAAAATAGATCTTTAAATCTTGAATCATGCATGATTAAGAAAGCCTTTCACCAAAACCATGATCCATATATCTGAGGAAACCTTTCACAATTTCATTGATGCCAATCTAACGAAACCTAGGTCGTAAAACCTTTCTTTTCATAGATCATGTATAAGTTCACGAAAGCCTCATTCATAGCTTCTTCACAAGTTTATGCAATTTAGTGTTCATAGTCAAAATCATGATCAATGCATGAGTTCACATGGAATTAGTTGAAAAACATGTAATTGAGTCTAAATCATCAAAATAAGATCATAATCAATCAATTGAATCCATATAAATAGAACCCATGAGGAATCGAATGAAAACCTAATCAACTTAATTGAAATTGACTTGAAGAGATTGAGAAACCTTTGGGTTCAATGGGTGAATGGTACCCATTGATGAAACCGTACATTACTTGAGATAGAAGCCCTAAGAAATTGATGAAAATGAGGCTTGAATCTTGAAGAACCCTAGAATCCTTGTGTCACGACCCAAGGTAGACCCTAGGTGTAACATGGCGTATGAGACCCCATACAAGCCACTTAGCATACATTGTACAAGATAATAGAAATCAAGACATTTAAAAGATCATTTCAAGGCATAAAGTTTTATAAAATGAAGAAGAATCTAAAAATGTCTCAAAGCCATCTAGTACATAAGAAGTAATCAGGACGTAGCCCGTACATCAAGTAAAAAACTGAAAGGAAAGAGTATGTGTTAGTACAAAAATCGAAAGGCTCGGTCCTCGATTGTTTGAGGACTCACCAATCTTACAACTTCAACTACTAGATCCTTAGCCAAGGAAGTGCGAGTCTAGAGCGTTAGACCCTACATTTAGAGAAGAAATGTAGGCAAGAGTATGCGTTAGTACAAAAATGCACAAAGTATGAAAGCAATGCATAAAACATTTGAAATCATGCTGAAAGGGACATTTTAATAAAGATGCAATGACCAAGCTAAAACATGAATGTAAAGGAACTGGAAGACATAAGTCATAAAATATGGTCAATGAAAATAGAAATCATCTTAAGTCACATGTGAGATACTTCTTGAAGTAACCTTAGTTCATTGTTGTGGGATATTTAACATTAACCGACATATGAGACCATGTGAGCTATCAACACGGAATAAGGTGTCTACTCCACACCATAAATGGGTGTCCTACTTACCAAGAAAAGACCATGAACTTCTAGCTTATATGGATCCACTAGCTAATTTCTATCTAAGACAATCATCATATGAGGGCACATATGTATGAGATAAAAAGATTGCTTCTAGAAACCCGACTTCTACTAACGGGAGAGCTTCCATATCAATATCCTCTCGGTGATAAGAGTAAAACCCACAGAATAGTCATTTTCTTAACGTATCTTTATCATCCATGGAAGGGCACATCATATTTCCAATCTAAGCTAAGTCTTAGGTATCCATTGAAAGGTTCAATGAAGTAAACAATCCAAGTTCAGTTTCATTAGAATAGCTCCTTAACTTGATTCATTTTAGGTGAGAAGACCTTTCAACCTTAGAATCCTTTATGTGAAAACCTTTCACAAAAATTAACAACATCAACATCATATATGCTTTACTCTCAAAGCAACTTTCATCATAATTCAACAATTTCATAGGAACATGCATAATTCCATAATTATCTTTTCATAGTTCAAAACCCACTTTCAATCATCATAATCTAGAAAACATGGGTTAGGCATAGGTTCATGGGGGTTCATCTTTAAAACATAGAATCTTCTTAATTCATGCATAATAAATCATAAATCAATCAAATAAATCAATATTTGAAGGAACCCATGACATAGAAGAAATCCCTAACTCAATTGGAGATTTCTAACTTTATAATTAAATTGGAGAATTTAGGAAATTCATGGAGGAAAGGGCTCCATGGATGAAGACTATCATACCTCAATGACTAAAGCTTGCCTTCAATTGTGGAATTGGAGGATTGACTTGAAACCCTAGGTTGACTCCTTCTTCTTCAAGCTTTCTAGAGAGAAATAATTTGGGATAGGAAGACTTGTTCTTTTTTTAGGAATTTGAGAGAATGATTGTAATTGGGGAAATTTGGGGTTAAAGCACTTATATAGGACTTTAGATGAAGAGTAAAGCAACGTAGTATTAGGCTATAATAATTAGGAAAAGACCCAAAATACCCTATGAAAATAACTACCGACTTTACCAACGGCCAAACCTACGGTTCATAGGTTCAACCATGGAACGTATTGGTCGACCGTTGGTGGACTCAGAAATAGCTAAAATGGACCCCAGTGATGGACCAGACCTACGATTCGTGGGTCTATCGATAGACTGTGGATCATGACCATAGGTCCAAACTCTCGACCTCAAAATCTCTCTAAGTCTAGGACTCTCCTACAAAACCTACCTATGACACGTTCATTAAACGATGGACCGTCCTGGTGAACCATTGAAAAAGTACTTGAACTTGAAATTTTTAGGATCTTGGGATGGCCAACAACGACGTTGACCTACGGTCCGTGTGTCAATCCATGGGTCGTAGGTGGCTCCATCGGAACTGGCACCAAATCCCGAAGAAAGCTGCTATTCTACTTTTTTTAATTCGAGGTGTTACACCTTGAGAGCCTTGGAGAAAAAACCCTTTGAGAGAAATTTGGAGAATTCAGGAGATTGCTTTTTGGAATGGGTAGATTTAGGGGTCAAAATCAGTTATTGGGTCTTATTTATAGGAGAAACGACATAGTATAGGAATTATGGGTATAGGAAAAGATCAATACACCCTTTTAAATAACTATTAGAGAGTCCTACAGTTGTGACCGACGGACCATAGAAATTCCTACGGACCGTACTTGTGAACCGTAGGTCGAGTGACTGGGGATAAAATCTTGGGTAATGCTTATGACTCATTTCTATGGACCGTCAAAATTCCTATAGTCTGTAGACCTCAACTTTCAACTCAAAATTTCATTAAGTTTGGGCCCTTTCTACGGAACCTTCCTATGGTGCGTAGCCTATTTGACATACCATCCTTGTCAATTGTCGAATGGTTTACTGGCTTGATTTTCCAAAAAAACTCAACTTGGGTTCTACTTGTCATTTCCTACGGCCCATAGGACTTCCTATGATCCGTAGGTCGGACTCGTAGAGCACTACTTCAGTCAATTTTTTTCTGAAACTTCTTTCGTATTTTGATTTTCCAAAATAACCCTCCCCCTTGAATGTCTAATTCGTAGATAATGAGCCTCATTAAAAATCTTACTAAAAAAACTTAAAAAATAAAGTGAAGGAAAAGAGTAGACACATCTAATAATACACATCTAGATTGCCTCATTAAGAACCTTACAAGGAAAACTCAGTGGGAAAAAACCTTGTAAGTGAAAAAGAGTACAATGCGTATTAACTCCCCCTAATAAGAACCTCAATCAGTGACTTGAATGTTCGCATTCCAAGCTTGAGCACCATCTTCTTGAAAGTTATAGTTGGTAGAGACTTGGTGAACAAATTAGCCACATCATCGTTCAAACGAATCTGTTGCACATTGATACCACCATTATTTTGGAGTTCATGTGTGTAGAAAAGCTTTAATGAAATGTGTTTCCTTCTATCTCCTTTTATGAATTCTCCTTCCAGGACTAAATAATTTGACAAATTCCTTACTTCAGCTTCTTTAAGCAAATAATCTATTACCTTATGAAAATTATTTAGGATTTCAATTCATGTTATTAACTTGCATAACAATATGAAAGAATTCTTGATTGATTTAATCCATATGAGAATTATAAACAAGTGTACCAAAAACTTACATATGCTTTAGATTTTGAACCCTTCAGGAATTTTCATATCAATTATGTCAAGTGATGACATTAAATATGAAACGTATGACATCTTCTAGTGTCTAGAATACAAGTCAAATAGGTTTTAAACTTACTAAGATGCATCATTCCACTTTTCACTTGATAATTATTTCTACATCGGCATGCTTTAATAGACTATAAAATTTGTATCCTCAGAATCTTTTATAATATTGCACGCTATTGTATAAAAAATATCATCAACAAAATATCACTTTGTTTCGGTTCACAATACGACATAATTTATTGAGATTCCATGACTTTATTAATTTTAGGTACCTACCTCTCTCGTAAGGTTTCATGAAGTGTTATGTCATAGGCTCTTCAAGAGCACATTACCTCGTCATTATGATCAATTTGATTATTTGCTCCTCCTATTTTCTAGGATTATTTTATTTAGAATCGATTGGTCTATCATTCTTTTTGCATGTGGGGGACTCTATCCTTGAATGTAACACCTCAGATTTTAGAAAAGAAATGGAAAGAATTTCTTTTGGCCATATGTTGGGTTCTATGGGACCCATCTACGGACCATAGAAGCTTGTACGGGCCGTAGAAAGAGGAAAACATATTTTGAAGATCAAGTCCTAGTAAATCATCCCAAGAATGACCAGGATGACCCGTCATTCATTCTATAAGTCGTAGATAGGTTACGTAGGAAGGCCCTAGACTTGGCCAAATTTTAGGGTCAAAGTTGAGTTCTATGAGTTGGGTCTACGAACCATAGAAAGTCCTATGGACTATAGATAAATCTCGTCCAAATTGATCAAATTTTAGGTTCCTATTCTTCAGTCTACGGTTGACTAGTACAAATCGTAGAAGGTTCTACGACCCGCAGATCGGAACCGTAGACTGGGTCAATAGTTTTTTCAGGGTATTTTGGGTCTTTTTCAAAATGTTTCAAACCAATACTATGTCATTTTTTATTCTATCATAAGAACTATATAAATCTTTTAAGTCCTAAAGCTACCCACTTAAAATCCATTCTCTTATTTCCCCAAAACTCAACCAAATTCATTCTCCCAAATTTCCTTCCAACCAAAGGAAGAAGAAGAAGCTAGGGTTCATTCAAGGGCTTCGATTCACCATTCATCTTGAGATTTGAGTAGTAATGTATGTGGGTATTCACCCATGGAGTCTATTCCTCTATGGGGTCCCCAAGGTTTTTAATTCCTCCATCTCAAATTCTATTAATCAAATTAGGGTTCTTTCTAATTCTACATGATTATGATTTTTATCATTGATTAAGTCCTTTAATGCATGATGCAATGTTAATACATTAGTTTTAGTTGAAATTATATTGAACCATGCATGATTCATGATTTTAAACTATGAACCTAAGAAGAACCCATGAACCTATGAGCTGTGAATTTTTGAAGGTTATGCATGTCTTATGAAAATGAAGTTTGTGATGATAGGGTGCTTTTAGATGAAAGTATCAATGTTGTTGTGAAAGGTTTACTCACACACGAATATGATCATGATTTGCGAAAGGTATTCTCACATATGGATTCACATTGATGAAAGGTTTTCTCACCTATGCTTGAATTATGTTTTAAGAAGCTTTTCTATGTTTTGATTTTAAAGATGTAGGATTTGTATTGATCATTGCCTTTCCTATGCTATAATTATATTTGACTTTTACTTATTCCATTGGGATTTAGGCTTAGCATCAAGAGGGCTTTGAGGTGGAGGCTCAAATATTGTAGTTTCTAGTAACAACCTCTAGTTCCTAACTACGTGCCCCCGTAGGATTGTCTTAAATAACCTATCTAGTGGATCCACTTTAGCAAAAGATGATGTGTACAGACTCCACATTGGAAAGTAAAATCTCCTTCTTTTGGTATGAAAGATATACTAGATTCTATGATACAACTCTCATGGTCTTATTGTCGGTTAAAACTAATATCCCACAAAACGAATATGTTTCTTCAAGATCTTTTCTTATGTCTCCTAATTTGAACGTGTTGAGTATATCTTATGATTTACATATCATTGTTTCTTTAAGCCTGTAAATGCTCAAATGTTGGTTATATCTCTTATGATTAAATTTTTGATGCTATCATATCTATTTATGCATATTACCCCATACTTTATACATTCCATATACTAGTGCATACATGTGCCTACATTGTTTCATTAATGTAAGGTCTTATGCTCCTATCTCTCAAACTCGTGGCTGGTCGATCATTGTATTAGATTTGAGAGTTGGTCAGTCATCATGTTCTGAGGACCGAGAGACTTTTACTTGCTTTATGTTTTTCTAGTTTTTGGATAATGTATGTGGTGTATGGGTTGCATCCCAAACACTTCTATGATATTTTAGTTGGATTGTTGAGACTATGTTAGACTTCTGCTTTGTCCAAATCTTTTACGATATAAGATTGCTACTTTTGAAATCTTTACTTCTTTTATCTTGTATGATGTATGCTAAGTGGCTTGTTTAGGGTCTTCCAAGGTTTTATACGCCATGTTACACCTATGGTATGCTTTGGTTCGTGACAAACTTAGTAATCAGAGAACAAGGTTTAGAAAGGTCCCAAAATGCCTCACAAGCCACGTCAAATAGAGTCTTGTTCATGAGTGTGAAGCGCACCTCATTTACGAATAGGAAACCATAAGACATTTAGGAAATTCCACATATTTAATCACTCTAAATTCGTACCATAGAGTTTAAATCTATATGTATCTCTCCTAATCCTTATTTGATGCTTTTCAGGATATGGCCCCTTGGAAGAGCATACGTTAAAAGGAATACCAATAAGAATAGGGAACAAGAAGTCCTCAAGCTCTTCAACTTCCGGCGGACCCTTTTGGCCGAACAAGTGACTAATGCAGATTTTTGAGCCACTTTTCAAGTGTTGGCTCAAGCTATGACGGGTCAAGACAATATGGATGCTTAGTCTCTTTGAACCCAAATGTAAGTAAATCACAACTAGAGTGAGGGACTTCAATAGGATGAATCCCCCGGAGTTTTATGGTTCCAAGGTTGAGGAAGATCCTGAAGAGTTCATAAATAAGATGTATAAGGTTTTGATTATCATAGGAGTAACGCCATTGGAAAAGGTGGAATTGGTCACTTATAAACTTAACGGTGTCGCTCAAGTTTGGTTCAACCAAAGGAAAAGAGGGCAGTTGATGTGGGTCCTCTTGATTGGGAGAAGTTTAAAGTTTATATCCTTGATAGGTTCTATCTCCTTGAGATGTGGGACGCCAAGTTACTTGAATTCATTAACCTTCATCAAGGTAATATGAGTGTGGAAGAGTATGCCTTGAAATTCATGCAATTGTCCAAGTATGCTCCTACTATGGTTGCCGATTCTAGGTCAAAGATGAGAAAGTTTGTTTCGAGAGTATCCAAAATGGTAGTTAAGGAATGTTGTACCGCCATGCTCATTAAGGAAATGGAAATTTATCATTTAATGGTTCATGCTAAAAAAATTAAAGAGGAGAAGCTTAAGGAAAGGTCTAGGGAGGCAAAGAAGGCAAAGACCAGTGATGGTGACTTTTGACATTCAAGGTTTGATGGATATGGTCATTTTAGGTTCCAACAAAGGTTTTCCGATCCAGGATCCTCTAATTCTCAGGCTCCAAAGTTCAAAAAACAAAGGGTGCTTAAACCTAAGCCTCACGGAGGAAATTGTGGTGGAAATGGATATTTGGTTCTCTCATGCCAAAAGTGTGGCAAGAGTCATCCGGGAAAATGTTTGATGGATACGAATAATTGTTTTGGTTGTGGTAAAAGTGGTCACCGCTTGAGATATTGTCCATCTAGAAATGAAAAGGGAAAAGATGGTAGGCTAGCTCCGCCTAGTGGTTTGGGTTCAAGTGATCCAAAGCAAAACCGATTCTATTCACTTAAAACTCGACATGATCAAGGGGATTATCCCGATGTTGTTACCGATATGTTGAAAGTCATTCATCTTGATGTTTATGCTTTGCTTGATCCTGGTGCTACTTTGTCTTTTGTGACACAATATGTGGCTATGAGATTTGATGTTTCTCCGGATGTTTTATTAGACCCTTTTTCTCATCTATTGGTGAATCTATTGTGGCAAAAAGAGTCTATAGAAATTATCATGTCTCCTTATCCCATAGAGTCTATGTTTAATTTTGATGTCATTCTTGGTATGGATTGGCTCTATTTTGTTATGCTTCGGTTGATTATAAAATCCGAGTGGTTAAGTTTCAATTTCCAAATGAGCCCTTCCTAGAGTGGAAATGGGAAAATTCGATGCCTAAAGGTAAGTTTTTTTCTCGTCTTAAAGTTAGAAAAATTATTTTTAAAGGTTGAATATATCATCTTGTCCGGGTTACAGATACAGATTTCGAAACCCTTACTCTTGAGTCGGTCCCCATTGTAAATGAGTTTCGGGAAGTGTTTCCTGATGATCTACCCGGTGTTCCTCCTGAAAAGGAAATATACTTTCGTATAGACCTTCTCCCAGATACATAACCTATCTCTATTCCTCCTTACCATATGGTTCATGTAGATATTAAAGAATTAAAGGAAAACCTGAAAGATATATTGGATAAGAGTTTCATCCAACGGAGTATATCTCCAAGCATTTAACCCGATCTCTCCACTTTGAAAACTTTAATTTCTTGTTCAACTTCGAACCATCCTTTTGTTTTGGATTCTTGGGAATGAGTGAAAGGATCACTAGGCGATGTGAACATTGAGCTTCATAATTCTTGGCCTTCAAGGGAGTGACACTCTCACTTTCAAATGAACTAAAGTTGCCATGTATGATCCTTTTGGATTTTTCTTGCAACACTAGTATCATTTCTTTGGTTTCGTCATCTTTAAGTTTTATTAGATTAGTTCAGGTGAAAATGCCTAAGATTTCATCCATGTTAAACATAACCCCTTGTTATTGAGACTCCAACTCTATTTCATCCTTAATGACCTTTTGGAGAGGAGCAACACATGCTCCCGTTCTTGATCACACATTGGCCTCCAAAGTATCAATTCCAAACCCAAGTCGGATCATCTCAAAACACCAATTAAGGTGAAAAATTAATCCCACAATTGAGACACTAGATGTAGGTTCTTGCTTCTCACTATCTTCAAGCCTTTTGGCCAAACTCATGAGGCAATATTGACTCACTACACCTTTTTCTTCACAACAAGGCCATGGGTCATCAACATAGGGATAACAACCCCCAAGCATTTCTTTATGACAAGAAGCCATAGAAACAACACAAAAGAAAATAAAGAAAACTATTCACAATTTAGATGAAAACAAGTAAACTAGAAATCCTAAATGAATTCAATACGTCTAATTATTTCCCGACACCAGCACCATTTTTTATAACGCTAAAATTACTCTCCAAAACTAATTAAAAGAGTAAGCGGTCATCGTCAAAAAAATACCCAACTAAGAGTCAAGGTCGAATCGCACAGAGAAAAATTTGAAGGTGATTAAAAAGATAGATAACTAATAGCTACAAACTTGAATGATTTGGTACCCAAATGAAAGCTTTGGGAAAAGAACAAATCAAGCAAGGGATAATCAAGAACTGGGAAATTTAGACTTTCTACTCTAACTCAATGATCCATTGCAATCTCAACACATGCTCATTCACTCGTGGGTAAGCTAAGTCATCATAGGTTAATCCTAATCTCTTTTCAGTCTCAAAGGATTATTTCATGACATCTCCTTTCACTCTCAATAATGTAATTCAACAAAATAACCTAATACCTTAACTTAGACCTCTCTTTGAAGTAAGCCTTGTACTTAACAATGAAAACCTAAATTCTCTCCTTTCGGTTTGAAATTCAAGATTCAAAGATAAAATGGGATTATTTATCTAATTTTCCACTTCACGGATTCCATTTTCAAGCAACCCACAAAGATTAGATGCTAGAATTGATTGTACACTCTTAACTCATAAATTCAAATATGAAAAATTATATTTAACCCAATTCATAAATGTTAAGCATGGAATGAAATACATAACCTATGGAATGATGAATCAAAAACCCAAAGGATTTGTCTATTTCTAGAGCAAAACCCCAATCTCAACTAGCTATTACACCCACAATTCATCCAATACAAAGCAAGGGAAAGAAGATAGGATAAACAATATTAGCATTAGAATCACAATCTTTAAAGACAAAAGATGAATAATGAGGAAACTTACATTCAAATCCGCAACCCAAAATTATGAACAAGAAAAAATCAACTCTAATATAAGAAGTTGAGTTTTTCTCTAGATTTTCAGATTCTCCCCATGTTTATCTCCTACCCCCTTTTTGTGAAGTTTGATCCAATGCCTGAAAATTTCCATTTTGCCCTTGACCTACTAGGCAGACCTTGCAAAAGTGAATGGGACTTTGCAAAAGTAAATGGGAGTTCACAAAAGTGAACATCGCAAAAGCGATAATCCCATTGCTGAAGAAAACTGTGCCAATTTTGGCCAGTTCGCAAAACCGATGCTCACGTGGTCGCTGACCATTGACTTTGAGTTGAACCTTTGCAAAACTGATTCCTCCTCCGTAGGTGCGATATCTGGGGCTCAATTTCTGGTAGTTTCAGCTCCTTTTCCATTTTTGTGCATTATTTTTCTTCCTAGCAGCAAATAACTAATATTAACACAATTCAAAGGGTAATTAGCCTCTTTCTTTACTCAAGTGCCAGAAAATCATAATAAAAGAGCATCAAATGAGTGCATATCCCCAACTCATTAATCGTGTTCCCCTTGGTCGCGTTCGTGAAGGCCTGGGCCTTTGTGCTTTGCGACTGCGTGATCCATTGTCGCGATCACGATGAAGGGTTAACATTTGGTTGTCATCACCACTGCAAAGAAAGGTCTCCACAATCGCAATGGTCAACTCTTAATGAGTCACAATCATAACCCTCCTTCTCGTGACTGTGATGAAGAGTTAAGGTCTGTCTTTATTTATAAATACAGACGCGATCAACTATCCTTGTGAGGATTGAAAATGTATTTTGTTAGGCATTTCTTGGGGGAACTGAGTGATTCAAAGTCCCATGCTTCCATAATTCTTGAGGGTTCGTTGTGTTATGGTCGATGCGTGTTGGTGGACTTTCGTTTGAGGTGAATTCTCATTTCAATCTCCTACCCACCTTTATTATTGAATTGTTGCATGCTTGTTGTTGTTTTTTTCTAAGCCCCAAATTGTGTTCAATTTTGGGACACAAGTTTGAGGCATGGTTTAGGACCTCTTGACAGAGTCAATTCTTGAAATTTTTGTATGGGTCCCACAATTCTCGTTTGACTCTAAAATTAGTTCGTCTTTGTTTTATGTGTTTTTAGTGTCTTAATGGCCTTACTTATGATATGATCCTATTTTTGATAGTGTGGTAGAGTTTGAAAGCCATTCAGAAAGGAAAAGCTCCGACCCTTGTGATTTAGAGTGAGTGCACTTGGCCTACAGGTAGGCTACAACTTCCTTTCCTTGTTAGATTGAGTATGAATGTGTAAATTCATGATGATTAGTGTGAGTTGGGGGAGGGTACCTAGTTATTTATTCTTCTACTTGAGATATCATATTTTAGCATTGATCGACATCATTTCGAGGGAAGTACCATGCTAGTTGAGGGTTGTGTGTGCTGCAACATGTTATGTGATTTACTTGTAGTATATTATGTGTTCGGAAGCATGTTCAACCTTAGTTTAGGATAGGCTAGTGATGCCTTAGAATCTTCCCCTTAGCAGTTTATCATGTTTTCAACGTAGTTTTATCTGGACTAGGTCCTTGTAGATTGGAATAGAAGACTTGAGTCTGGTAGTATCACTACACCAAAAGAGACCTTTAGCGGCAATTGATTTTCCTTTTAGCGGCAGTATTTAATGCCACAAATACATTTACCGGCATTTGATTAAATGCCATTGGATCTAATGTCACTAAAGCCTTTAGTGGCATTTATGTCGAGTGCCGGTAAAGACCCTTATTATTGCCGCTAAAAGTAATTACTTTTAGCGGCATTTATTTAGTGGCCTTTACTATTGCCATTAAAGCCACCTTAGAAACAAGCATATTTGTGTCTTTTTCTATTGCCGGCAAAGATAATAATTGTCACTCAATTATTGTAACGCCTTAAAACTGATCATAAATTCACCTAAATTCACATATTTAACCCTCTTTTATAACACCAAAAATAAAATTTACAAGAAAAATAAGTTCGAAGGTAATAAAGAAGAATTACCAAACTCAAAACAATGTCATTCACTTAAAATAAGAACAAACAATCTTAATCCATTCACTTTCTTATCTCGTAGAGGTAAAAGAAACTATGAATTATCAAAATAGAAAAAATATGTTCAACAATGGAGAAAATAAGGCAATTAAGCCACTGTTTTTTTCCCTGATGCAAAATGTTGCAGCTTTTTGGATCAGTGTGTCATTCCTTCCTTGAAGGATCTCACCATTTGAATGAGTATACCACTGTACACATATAGCGGCATATGGTTAGATGGCAAAAAATTGATATGACAATTACATATCTTACTCACTAAGACTATGTGACTAAAATTTGAAGAAATAGAGAAGAAAATGACAATCCACCACTGGATTATGAAGCAGCTCCAAGGAGAAAACAAGATCAATAGTGGATAAATCAATTCTGCAAGATAAATGACGAGCTTGCTAATAACATCACAGACTTCGCAGTAAAATGCTAGAATGAGGATCCAAATGAACGCCCAGTTATGAAGGAAGTTTTTGCCAACTTGTCCAATTTGGTTGGAACAACAACGTCAAATAAATCAATTATGCAAGAACAATAAGGAAGACCTACCATCTTTTCCAAATATAGTAACTCAAACATGTAAAGCTCCATGTATAAGCAGAATATCAACATTTTGTATTTTGTATAAGCGGAATATCAACATGAGTATCAACATGAGTATGCTATAAATGTATGCAATTTCACCTTTCAAATTATTGTACTACTGTTGGACTAGTCACCTAGTGTTACCTAGAAGGACTATAATGTAACATACCTAAGGCAATAGCTTCAAAATTCAGTATAACGAGGAAATAGATTTGGAGAAAGACATACTAGACATAATCCCAATGTTCTTCCTCCCAGAAACATGGCCTATAACAGATGTAGAAAGAAGGGAGGTTTTCAGTACATCTGTGATAGTGTTAACGAAGGGAGATTTCCACAGCTCACTACAATAGTATCAAAAGCAACTTTAAGATAACACATTAAAACAATCACATAAATAAATAATGTAAGCTTGAGACAAGTGCCAGGGTACTCTCTTTCAGTGTCAGGGTACTCTGCAATCTCTTTCAGTGCCAAGGTACTCTGCAATCTGCAAAATGTGCCGGGGTACAACAAAAAATATGTCAAGTCGAATGAATATATGTACATATGGTTAAGCTAGTGAAGTTGAGTAATTTTTTTAATTTTTAGAAATTGAGGGTTTAAATCATATTCAGACAAAATATATTCAAATTCTAATTATTCTTTGTAAAAACAATCACGAAAATAAATAGCGTAAGCTTGAGATGAGTAGTTATAGATATAGTGTTTAAGCTTAACAAACTCTCTTTCAGTGCCAGGGTACTCTGCAATATGCAGGGTACCCTTCTCAAGAATCTCAATTGTAAGAATCAATAGCTTCTTTGATTCTGTTTTGGTGTTGCTGGAGGGAGGATTCACTTCATCATAGCAAGTACAATAATACATGAAAGTTTTAACCATATATGTAGCAAAGTCTCCTCCATTGTTGTCACATTGGATTATGGTCTAGCACCCGAAAATAGGCACCCCTCTCAATACCACGACACGATAGACACAGTTTTTTGGATCAAGAACCAAGCATTGGATCGCGTTAATGGCGAAAAATGGCTAATGGAATATGGAGATTTCTCAAGGTGTTACCTCTATGGTGTTAGTTGTGGTGGTAACATTGCTTTTAATTCCGCACTTAAACTACTCAATAAAAAATTAGAGCCATTGCGTATCAATGGGGCCATATTGAACCAACCTTTATTTGGTGGGAAAATGAGGACAAAATCAGAAATGAGATTAGCTACAGATCCATTTTTTTCCCTTGCCAGTAATTGATGTGTTATGGGATTTTGCATTGCCAAAAGGGACAGATAGGGATATGTTCTTTCCTATGGGCAGGTAATGGTGTTTTAAGATTAATCATTAGAAGCCATTTTCTGTAAAGGAGTGATCTTATTTTGTTTTTCGTTAACATATTTGCTCCGAACTATTTTGTACTATATAGAAGCCTAACGATATATGCTTGGACTTTAAGAGCTATATTGCTTGCTGTTCATCAAAGTATTATTATAGCACTTGGATTACATGGCATGTTGAAAGGCTTCATCGGTTTATTTAGTTTTTCTATGCCCCTACATAGACAAATAGACTTGCATCAACTAGCTGCCTATTCCTATTTGTTTTGACAGGGATTTGCGCCACCAGATACTCCACCTTCCTATCCCAGGAACCAAGCTCGAATGTCTTAAAGGGCATTACTTGGTCGGTGTGAGTTTAATACTGTAACACTAAGGTCTCCAATTCGATATGTTAAGGTACTTTATTGAAATTTTTTTCAAACTCCCTTGATAAGTAAGAGTGAACTTTCATCAATAGATATAGGTCATTTTTATGGTGGTGAAATAGATAAAAGTTGTTGAGTGATGAGTTATTGTGTGATATTTGTAATGATTTAGTTGTTTAGTTGTGGTAGTGATCTGAAAATAAGAATAACCTAGAGCAAACTAATCATTAAAAGACTAAAAAACTAGCTATACACGGAGGAAATGACAATGGGGAGGCAAATCAAACGATATACATTTTCTCAATCAATAACAATTGTAAAGTAATAGAACTCCCAATGCAAATCAATTAATTTGAAAACAATCTCCAGCAAGATGCATAACTACATCGATCAGTTCTGTATAAGTAACAGAACTCCCAATGGTAACATCAAATATACATTTTCTCAATCAATAACAATCTTCTCTCTTCTTTGGAAATTATAGAACTCAATTAGGGTTCTAGAGTAAACTGTTCAAGAACAAGTTTCAAATAACATTTCATATTTACCTCACCACGACTACTGATCCTGAGACAGACAATTTCACATCGTTTTCTCAAGATAAATATAGAAGAAAACGGAATCTGCTAAATATAGACAAGTTTTTCCAGCTATGTTTTCTTCAAATCTATATGAAACTAATTAAATCAAACCCAAGTTTATCTTGTTGTGTGCTTACCAACGAGAATGAGAGATTGAGAAATTGAGAGATCGAACGGAATGAAATAGAGATTACCTTTTGCTGTGTGCTTCAGATCGAGCAAAAAGAAACAAAAATTGATTTGTGCTTCAGATCAAATCCATCGTAGCCATGGAAGGAATCTTCAAATCAACCCTATGCTTCAAATGGAATGGGGAAAGAGAGATCGAATAGTTTGGGAATTTGAGAATGAAATAAAATTTGAGGATAAAAGAGAAAAGGAAAGTGATATTAAAAGTTACTTTTTAGTGTCTTAAGGTTAATTGTAGGTAAATTTTAGCTTTAAAATACTATTTAGTGGCAATTTTATTATTGCCACTAAATAATTGCCGCTAAATCCTACTTTTGTTGTAGTTTATGAGGCTTAATTTAGGTGTTTGCACAGTTTGTTAGACCTTCTATTATCTCTCTCCATCACTATGTCTTTGATGCGTTACTAGAGGTTTGTTCTATTACAAGGATTGGAGAGTGAGTCATACAGTGGTTGGAGCCTTCTGTTGATAACTTTGGATGAGCGGCATTCCACAATGACTTAGTATTCATATTGGAATCTCTTCAAAGTTAACATTCCCTTTTGTCACTCTTGCTAACTGGGCTGGGAGTTGTATGTAAACTATGATAATTTCCCGTTCGAGGCCGGTGTGCAAAGTTTTGAGGCCTTTATCCTGTCCGAGGATCATGTTCTACGGTTCGAGGCTGTTATTTCCAGCCAGAGACTATTGTTCTACAGTTTGAGGCCGTTACTTTGGGATACTATTACATGGGGTTTGATGACCGATTGACTCTTATTGGACATGGTATTGGGTGTTTTATCTTTATAGTTTTAGCTATTTTGTGTACCTATCAGGCTTATGGGGGTCCACTTGAGTTTTTATTTAAACTTGCGCACGAGTATACCTTATGGGCTTATAGGGGTCCAGTTAGGTTTAGCTTAGTTGTACTTAGATTTACTTTCCTTATGCTCGTGTGCTTCCTTTCTTTCCTATTGTTGGCTCTGTTTGCATCTAGATTCTATCTTTTTAAATTTTTTAATCTTTCTTGCATGGTCAACCTACGATGCCAACTAAGTACCTTTGTTTTGGTACTTATGCTACATTCTGCATTTTTTTTTGTGATGGCCCTAGTACTAGCTACCAGTGGTGATCATTCATGCCATCTTTTGAAGCTTGTGGATATTAGAGATGAGTGTGAGCACTTGGCATCCTGGACTAGCCTCTCTCCTTCTATACATATGTTAATTTGTCTTTTGCCTTTGAGACAAATTGTTGTGGTCCACTTTTGGGACTTGTATTTATTCTTGTTAGATAACTCTATACTCATGACTTCCAGGTTTTGGGAGGGTATCTTTTGTACATACATATTTTATTTTTTCTTCTATTTTTGTGTTTTCTTATTATTAGTGTTATTTTCTTTTTAGTTCTGACCTTTTATCCACAACTAGTTATTCTTGTTATTGGTCGGCTTACCTACTGGTGGGCTTTAGTAGGTATTATCATGGCTCGAGAAGCTGGGTCATGACAAGTTGGAATCAGAGCGCCAGGTTCACCGGACTCTTATGTATATAGCTAATACATAGTAGAGTCCTACGGATGGATGCGGACACGTCCGCATCCTATCTTTTGGAGGCTACATGGTGTCTTTAGGAATCCTTATTTGTTTGCATCGCTATTGTGCAACATGTGCATATTAATTCTTGGAATCTCACTTACTTCACACTTTTCACAAAATGGCTCGTATGTGCCACGCAATAGCTTGGGGTAGGGGTTGACCTGCCTTGCCTGGTAGGGGTGCATCACCACCCTAACAGAGAGAGCCGAGTACTTAGCAGTAATGAATCCTTCACTAGGCTATGCTCCGAAGGAGATGGTGGGGCTTGGACTAGCTCACACACCACTCAGACTAATTGTGGCACCAGATCTTCACGTAACTATTATCCAACTTTTAACAATGACCGAGAGCAAGCAGTAGTCCCCATCCCCTACGCTAGCACTAGCTCAGTACGATCAACCTACAATAGAGGCACCTAGGACCCATGTACCACCGGGGATGTGCAGCCCATGATTATGGCTGGGGCTATGCCACTAAAGGAGCAGAAGATGCTCAGAGTGTTCTTTAGGCTTTAAACTTTGAGGTTTTTTGGGTTGTGGGTGAGGATGCCAATGATTTTCTGACTAATTCCCGTGAGCGACAACATACTTTGGGCCTTACGGAGTCTAAAAGAGACGACTTCACTGCTTTTCAACTAGACATGCTAGCCAAATAGATGTGGTGTACATTCATTAAGACTAGGCCATGTGGTTCACCGCCAATCACCTGGACCAAGTTCTTTAAAGCTTTCTTAGCCAGATTCATCCCTCGCAGCATCAGAGATTGCCTCTAAGATAAGTTCTCTAGCATGAGATGAGGTTTCACGAGCTCTCCCATCATGCGACCATGATTCTACCTATTGAGAAGGAAAGAGTTTGATGTTTTGTTCATGGACTAAGGCTTCAACTTTAGATTAAGACTCAATATATGGTCTCCGCTGGACTCTTTTTTCTGGATGTTTTTAATCATGCCTACACTATTGAAGAGCTCCATCGTGATGCCCAATGGGGAAACGATAAGAGAGCCAGATATGAGGGCAACTACAACATGTCCAATTCTAGGTAGATGGGATCCTATGATGGGCCCAGTTAGCGATATTAGTAGGATAGTCCAGCCGACTAACGTAGGATTCATACCAGGCTCTAAAGAGTGATCGATATAGCCGGAGTGAGGTTGGGTCTAGTTAGAGTCATGGATCCCAAACTAGTGCTTCAGGCTGTGGTGGCTGTTCTTCTAGGGGCTGGTCATCTTCTGGTTGCTTTGAGTGTGGGAGCTTGACCATTGGTCCAAATATTTTCCCTTGCGTAGGCGGATTGCTTATGCTCAACAGGAAGCTCCACCCGCTATACCAACTCCACTAGTATGTCCAACTAGGGGTCGAGGTCAGGGTCAGGATTGTCGCAGTGGACAACATGTTATTTGGGGTGGTACCTGGGGGAGGCAAGTCATATGGTACGACTGATGGCTAGGGTAGAGGTGGACAAGGCCATTTCTATGCAACCCAGTGAGGGCGGAGGCTGAGGCATTAGATGATGTGATAAAAAGTAGGATTCTCTTCTGCCATCAGGCTGCCCCAGCTTTATTTGACCATGGTTCTTCCTATTATTATGTGTCTGTGTATTATGCTTCTCGTATGGGTATAAGTTATGAGCCTATGGCAGCACCATTGCATGTGTCAACCCTTGCGGGTGAGTCTTTAGTAATGGATCATATATTTTGATGTTGCGTATTTACTATCCAAGGGTGTGACACCTAGGCTGACATTATATTATTAGAAATGCTTGATTATGATATGATTTTAGGCATGGACTAGTTAACTCCCTACCGTGTGGTTTTACATTTTTTATGTAAGACCATTACCTTAGCCATGCCTAGTAGTCCCACTGTGGTGTGGTAGGGCTCCGTTAGTAAGACACCAATTGGAGTTATATCTTAAGTTCAGGCTCGGAGGCTAGTAGCTAGCCGATGTCTACCTTACTTGGCCTATGTACGTGATTTAAGTAGGGAGGTACCTTGTAACACCCCGTATCCGAAAATAGACCAGATTGCAGATTTTTGGTGTTGCAGGTGGCACTCACGGGCACCATACACGGAGTGTAGGAGGACCTATGGTCCATCCTGCAGGTCCGTGGTTCGTGTCAGCAAACTCCCCCAGAACTCAGTCAGAAATTCGGCGAAGTGTTGACCCACGGCCGTACCTACGGTCCGTAGGTCAGGTCACGGACCGTGGTTTGTGTCCGTGGATCGATGCCCCTAAAGACCAGCTTCAGTCCCGATTGACGGTTGACCAACACAGACCGTCATTTGATGCACGGTCCGTAGGTCTGACCGTAAGTGAGGGTCAGCAGTCAATTAGATGAAAATTATGATTTAGTCAACTTAAGATGGTCATAACTTTTAGAACCAAAGGAATTATGTGTCCTATGACCTACTATATGATAGATAATCGAATCCTCTTTCCAACGCCGCTGAGTTTGCTAAAATCCGACCTTCGAGTGAAAAGTTATGCTTGTTTTACTGAAGCCCTACCGGGCAGACTTGACCTACGACCCAATCGACGGACTGTAGATTGAATAACGGCCCGTCAGTCCCGTTCGCCAGTCACTCCGACAGCCGTTAAGTCATGGGTCTTTTGGTCTTTTCCTATTTCTTTTAACCCCTAAGATACGTCGTTTAGACCCTAAATCATGAGGTTTAGTCAGTTTTAGCCTAGAAACATAACTAGGACTTACCTAAGTCAAATCATTAATTAAACTTAGAAAAATTAGAGCGTAAGAGGAGAAGAGAAGTGAAGAACCCTAGTTCAAGAATGCAGCAAGTTTTCTTCAGTTCCAGCCCAGAACTCAAAGGATTTTCCGTGGAATTCATTACCAGGTATGTGGGATTTCACTAGTGGGTTCCTTTCACCCATTAGGTCCCTAGAATTCAATCAGATTCTTGATTCCATGATTATGAACAGACCTAGGGTTTCTAGAATTTCAGCAGATTATCATGAATTAGTTATTTAGATGTTCCAAATCAGATTATCATGTTTGTACTCAGTTTATTGCATGAATTTGATAATCTTAGCTATGTATTTCTATAGTTCTTAAATTACACATGCTAGGTCAGATATTTTAGTTATTCAGTTATACATGCCTCAATTATTAATGCAATATTATCAGATGAATTGTTGCATTCTCAGTTTGTATGTTCAGTTTTGAGCTATCCAGTATTTTACAGAAATTCAGTCATAACTAGTTAACCACTTAATTCATTGGTTGTAGCATAATACCGAGTTGGACTAGGGTTCAGCGTACCCATATAGTCCCAGAACTACGAGCCACGTAGGTGTAAGTCCCCTCTGCATGCTACTATACCTCTGGCCGGGTATATTGGGTGCTCTCGATGGGGCGTATACATCGGACTCCACATTTATCTCATGTGGTTTTATTGTCGGTTATTAGTAGCTACCACAGTTCAGTCAGACTCTACTGCATTGACCACATTTACAGTTCATTTAGTATTTAGTCAGCATGTTATAAATTTTTCATTGCATTCAGTTAGCTCAGTATTCAGTATCTATATCAAGTTCAGATAATTTCATTGCTTTATTGCTTTGTTCAGTTATATGTTATTTCAGCTTTACTCTATCTTGCATGCTCAGTACCTTTCAAGTACTGGCGCATACGTGCGCTACATCTTCTCGTGATGTAGGTTCAGGTTTTCAGCATCCAGATCACGCTTAGATCGATTCCCGATCTTCAGTTCAGCATCATCAGTGGTGAGTCCTCAATCTTCGAGGACTAGTGACATGTTTATCTTTATTACTTTTAGTCTTTAGTTTCAATTTTGCTAGACCTAGTTGGGGCATGTCCCAACATTTCTAGTCAGTTTAGAGGCTTATTTTAGACATAGATAGATTCAGCTTAGTATTGAGTTAATATCTTCCTTGTATTAAACTCATTATTTTTCATTTATCTCAGTTATAGTATATGGGTATTCCCCATCATTTCAGACTTAATTATGATTTAGCTTCCACATTAGTTGATTATCTTTAGTATTCTCATGATCATGCCAGCAGGGTTAGCTTGGGATCATTTGTGGTCATAGGAACCGTGTCCGCGTCTCGGGGGTAGCTCAGGGTATGACAAACTTGGCATCAGAGCATTAAGTTTAAGAGTCCTAGGATGTCTAAAAATCCGCACTAAGTAGAGTCCTTTTCATGGGTGTGAAGTGCACCACATCTAATGATAGGGAGGCTATGAAGTGTTTTAGGAAAACTTTAGTTTCTTGATATTCTTATCGTGCGTTAGTATGATCTCTTTTCTAATCCATCATTATGCGCTTAAGATCATGCCTCCTCGTAGAGCTTATGCAAGGAATGCTAATGCACGCAATGCTAATGCAGTTCCTCCGGTCCCAGATCTTCAGGTTTCGAATGCAGAATTTTCGAATGCGATTCAACTTTTGGCTCAGAGTATGACAAACAAGAACAATCAGCAGGTTCCAATTCCTACTAATTGAAATAGTGGATCAGTGGCAGCTAGAGTTTGAGATTTTCTTGAAGGATGAATCCGCCTGAGTTTTAGGGTCACAAGTTGGTGAAGACCCACAAAACTTCATTGATGAGGTTAGGAAAATCTTTGGAGTGATGCAAGTGACTGGTAATGCTAGGATTGAATTGGCATCCTACCAACATAAGGATGTGGCTCACATATGGTTCACTCAGCGGAAAGACAAGAGGGACTACGTTGTGTTTTATAACTCCTTACATAGCAGTCCAATTTAGTGTTAGCCCATAAACTCTTTTAGAACCCTTCTCAGTCTCTACTCCAGTCGGTGACCCAGTTATAACTAGACGGGTATACAATAATTGCGCTGTCACAGTTTCCCAGAAAGTCACCTCAGCAGATCTTGTACAGTTAGAAATGGTAGACTTCGATGTCATTCTAGGCATGGATTGGCTACATTCCTGTTATGCCTCAGTCAATTGTAGAACTAGGATTGTTCATTTACAGTTTCCAGACGAACCAATCTTAGAATGGAAAGGTAGTAGCTTAGCGCCTATGGGTCGATTCATTTCTTACCTTAAGGCTAGAAAGATGATCTTTAAGGGTTATCTCTATCATCTAGTTCGGGTTAAGGATTCTAGTTCTGAATCCCCAACTCTTGAGTCAGTTCCTGTAGTCAATTAGTTTCCAAAAGTGTTTCCAGATGATCTTCCTAGAGTTCCTCACGAAATGGAAATCGACTTTGGAATTGATCTCCTTCTAGATACCCAGCCTATCTCTATTTCTCCTTAGAGAATGGCTCCAGATGAGCTTAAGAAATCGAAAGAGCAGTTGAAAGACCTTCTAGATAAAGGCTTCATTAGACCTAGTATTTCGCCATGTGGTGCACTAGTGTAGTTCGTGAAAAAGAAAGATGGTTCTCTCAGAATGTGCATTGACTATAGGCAGTTGAACAAGGTCACAATCAAGAATAAGTACCCTATCCCCAGGATTGATGACTTGTTAGACCAGTTTCAGGGTGCTAGTCATTTCTCAAAGATAGACCTCATATCAGGTTATCATCAGCTTAGAGTCAGAGATAGTGACATTCCGAAGACAGCCTTCAGAACTCGATATGGTCATTACAAATTTGTAGTTATGTCATTTGGACTAAACAATGATCCTACAGCTTTCATGAATTTGATGAACAGAGTGTTCAAGAAGTACTTAGACTTGTTCGTTATCGTCTTTATTGATGACATCCTCATTTACTCTAGGAATGAG
Organism: Solanum gracilifrons; assembly: GCA_029582605.1. Classification (NCBI taxonomy): domain Eukaryota; kingdom Viridiplantae; phylum Streptophyta; class Magnoliopsida; order Solanales; family Solanaceae; genus Solanum; species Solanum gracilifrons. The sequence goes on along the minus strand of JAJOOH010000299.1, from coordinate 42,363 downwards.
GAAGAACATGCGAGTCATTTGAGAGTTGTTCTGCAAACTCTCAAAGATCGCCAGTTATTTGCAAAATTTAACAAGTGTGAGTTTTGGTTACAATCAGTTGCCTTCCTTGGGAATATTGTGTCTAGTGAAGGAATTCGAGTAGATTCCCAGAAGATAGAAGCAGAGAAACAATGGCCCAGAGCTACCTCTGCTACATATATCAGAAGTTTCTTAGGTCTAGCAGGTTATTAAAGAAGGTTCGTGGAAGGATTTTCATCCATAGCCTCACCATTGACTAGGTTGACTCAGAAAACAGGTTAAGTTTCAGTGGTCAGATGATTGTGAGAAAAGCTTCACAGAATTGAAAAGTAGGTTGACTACAACTCCTATATTGACTCTACCAGAGGATTCAGATGGTCATGTGATCTATTGTGATGCATCCAGAGTCGGACCAGGTTGTGTGTTGATGCAGCGAGGTAAGGTTATAACCTATGCTTCTAGACAACTTAAGGTACATGAGAAGAACTATCCAACTCATGACCTCGAGCTTGCAGCAGTGGTGTTTGCACTCAAGATTTGGAGACACTACTCGTATGGTGTTCATGTAGATGTGTTCACAAACCATAAGAGCCTCCAATATGTATTCACCCAGAAAGAGTTGAATCTTCGCTAGAGAAGGTGGCTTGAGTTCCTCAAAGATTATGATATGAGCGTGCATTACCATCTGGGTAAGGCGAATGTAGTAGCAGATGCTCTTAGCAGATTATCCATAGGTAGTGTAGTGCATAATGAGGAAGAAAGAAGAGAGCTAGCAAAGGAGGTTCGCAGACTTGCTCGCCTAGGAGTTCGTCTTATGAGCATATCAGATGGTGGTGTAACGGTTCAAAATGGGGCAGAATCTTCTTTGGTAGTAGAGGTTAAGGAAAAACAAGATAGTGATCCAATCTTGCTTGAGCTTAAGGGTGCAGTCCACAATCAGAGAGTAGAGGTTTTCTCTCATGGGGGAGATGGTGTACTTCGCTATCAGGGTAGATTGTGTGTTCCTGATGTGGGTCAATTGAGACAGCATATTCTCGCCAAAGCTCACAATTCCAGATATTCTATTCATCCAGGTGCCACTAAGATGTACCGCGATCTGAGGGAAGTCTATTGGTGGAATGGTATGAAAAGAGATATATCAGATTTTGTGGCTAAATGCCCCAATTGCCAGCAAGTCAAGGTAGAACATCAAAAATCAGGAGGTATGACTAAATAGATTGACATTCCTACTTGGAAGTGGGAAGTGATCAACAAGGAATTCATCACAGGTTTACCTCGTACTCGCAAACAACATGACTCCATTTGGGTGATTGTTGATAGAGTTACTAAGTCTTCTCGCTTTTTGGTGGTCAAGACTACAGATTCGGCAGAGGATTATGCCAAGCTTTACATTAATGAGATTGTGAGGTTGCATGGGGTTCCTTTGTCTATCATCTCAGATAGAGGTCCTCAGTTTACCTCTCATTTCTGGAAGTCATTTTAGAAGGGTCTTGCTACTCAGGTTTACCTAAGCATAACATTTCATCCACAGACGGATGGTCAGGAAGAGTGTACCATTCAGACCTTAGAGGACATGTTGAGAGCTTGTGTGATCGACTTCAAGGGTAGTTGGGATGATCACCTTTCTCTTATTGAGTTTGCCTACAACAATAGTTACCATTCTATCATTCAGATGGCCCCTTATGAGGCATTGTATGGGCGTAGATGTAGATCTCCAGTTGGTTGGTTTAAAGTAGGTGAAGCAGCCTTGATAGGACCAGATTGCGTCCTTGATGCTATGGAGAAAGTGAAATTCATTAGAGATAGACTTAAGATTGCTTAGAGTCGCCAGAAGTCTTATGCAAATGTGAGAAGAAGGGAACTAGAGTTCCAAGTTGATGATTTGGTTTTCCTGAAAGTGTCACCCATGAAGGGGGTGATGAGATTTGTCAAGAAAGGGAAGCTCAGTCCCAAATATGTAGGCCCTTACCGGATCTTGAAAACGATTGGTAAAATGGCTTATGAGTTAGAGTTGCCAGCAGATTTAGCAGCAGTGCATCCAGTCTTTCACATTTCACTTTTGAAGAAGTGTGTTGGTGATCCAGCATCTGTAGTTCTATTAGAGACTATAACTGTAAAGGATAGCCTCTCTTATAAGGATGTACCAGTTGAGATTCTCGATCATCAGCTTAGAAGGTTGAGAAACAAAGAAGTCGTTTCAGTCAAGGTGTTGTGGAGGAGTCAGTCCGTAGAGAGAGCTACTTGGGAAGCAGAAACAACCATGAAATCCAAGTATTCTCACCTCTTCCCTTCCAATTCCACTCCAACTTGAGGTAATAGTTCCTCTTCAGTTTTTCAGTCATTCATGCGTAAATTCAGTCTTATAATCATGCTCCTTCAGTTAGTACTTGCATTTTTAGCGTATTTGCATGTTCTTGGAACTCAGTTCAGTCAGAAATTCAGTTCTCAGTGTTTAGTGGTAGGGATTGCAGCCCTCTCCCTCCATTTCATGTAGTTTAGTCTTCATTCGAGGACGAATGGTCCCAAGGGGGAGATAATGTAACACCCCATATCCGAAAATAGACTAGATTGCAGATTTCTGGTGTTGCAGGTGGCACTCACGGGCACCATCCACGGACTGTAGGAGGACCCATGGTCCGTCCTGCAGGTCCGTGGTTCGTGTCAGCAAACTCCCCCAGAACTCAGCCAGAAATTCCGCTCAGTGTTGATCCACGTCCGTACCTACGGTCCGTAGGTTAGGTCACGGACCATGGTTCGTGTCCGTAGATCGATGCCCCTAAATCCCAGATTCAGTTCTGATTGATGGTTGACTAGCACGGACCGTTATTCGATGCACGGTCCGTAGGTCTGACCGTAAGTGAGCGGGAGCAGTTAGTTAGACGAAAATTGTGATTAAGTCAACTTCAGATGGTCATAACTTTTAGCACAAAAGGAATTATGTGTCCCTTGACGTATGATATGATAGATAATCGAATCCTATTTCCAACGTCGCCGAGTTTGCTAAAATCCGACCTTCGACCGAAAGGTTATGCTCGTTTTAGTGAAGCCCTACCGGGCAGACTTGACCGACGACCCCAATTGACGGACCGTATATTGAATGATGGCCCGTCAGTCCCGTCCGTCAGTCACTCCGACAGCAGGTAAGTCAGGGGTCGTTTGTTCTTTTCCTATTTCATTTAACCCCTAAGATACGTCGTTTAGACCCTAAATCATGAGGTTTTAGTCAGTTTTAGCCTAGAAACATAACTAGGACTTACCTAAGTCAAATCATTAATCAAACTTAGAAAAAATAGAGCGTAAGAGGAGAAGAGAAGTCAAGAACCCTAGTTCAAGAACGCAACAAGTTTTCTTCAGTTCCAGCCCAGAAATCAAAGGATTTCTCCGTTGAATTCATCACCAGGTATGTGAGATTTGACTAGTGGATTCCTTTCACCGATTAGGTCCCTAGAATTCAGTCAGATTCTTGATTCCATGATTATGAACAGACCTAGGGTTTCTAGAATTTCAGCAGACTATGATGAATTAGTTATTTAGATGTTCCAAATTAGACTATCGTGTTTGTACTCAGTTTATTGCATGAATTTCATAACCCTAGCTACGTATTTCTTTAGTTCTTAAATGACACATGCTAGGTCAGATATTTCAGTTATTCAGTTATACATGCCTCAGTTATTAATGCATCATTATCAGATTAATTGTTGCATTCTCAGTTTGCATGTTCAGTTTTAAGCTATCCAGTATTTTACAGAAATTCAGTCATAACCAGTTAACCTCTTAATTCATTGGGAGTAGCATAATACCGAGTTGGACTAGGGTTCAACGTACCCATATAGTCCCAGAACTACGAGCCACGTAGGTGTAAGTCCTTTCTGTGGGCACCATCAGTTTAGTGATCACGCCATCATGCCTCTATACCTCTGGATGGGCATATTGGGTGCTCTCGATTGGGCGTATACATCAGAATCCACATTTAACTCTTGTGGTTTTATTGTCGGTTATTAGTAGCTCCCACATTTCAGCTAGGCTTAACTGCATTGACCATATTTACAATTCATTCAGTATTCAGTCAGCATGTTATAAATTGGTCATTGCATTCAGTTAGCTCAGTATTCAGTATCTATATCATGTTTAGATTATTTCATTGCCTTATTGCTTTGTTTAGTTATATGTTATTTCAGCTTTACTCTATCTTGCATGCTTAGTACCTTTCAAGTACTGATGCATACGTGTGCTACATCTTCTCGTGATATAGGTTCACGTTCTCAGCATCCAGATCACGCTTCGATCGATTTCTGATCTTCAGTTCAGCAGCATCAGTGGTGAGTCCTCAATCCTCGAGGACTAGTGACATGTTTATCTTTATTGCTTTTAGTATTTAGTTTCAGTTTTGCTAGACCTAGTTGGGGCATGTCCCAACATTTCTAGTAAGTGTAGAGACTTATTTCAGACATAGATAGATTTAGCTTAGTATTGAGTTAATATCTTCCTTGTATTAAACTCATCAATTTTCATTTATCTCAGTTATAGTATATGGGTATTCCCCATCATTTTAGACTTACTTTATGATTTTGCTTCCACACCAGTTTATTATCTTTAGTATGCTCATGATCATGCCAGCATGGTTAGCTTGGGATCACTTGTGGTCCTAGGTTCCGTGTCCGCGCCTCGGGGGTAGCTCTGGGCGTGACATACCTTCCAGAGTTGGTTCTAGTTGTCAATGAGTTTCTAGATATGTTTGTCCTACATGGATTACCCTTAAAAGTGTGATATTAACTTTCCCTTTGAGCTTTAGTCGGATACTCGACCTATTTCGGTCGCACCATATCAGATTGCTCCTATAGAGTTCAAGGAGCTCAGTGTTTAGCTTCCCAATCTCTTAGGTAAGGGATTCATCAGGCCTAGTGTATTGCCTTGGGGCGCTTCCATTCTGTCTGTGAAGAAGAAGGATGGTTCAATATGCATGTGTAATTATTATAGGCAGTCAAATAAGGTAACAGTGCAAGAAAGTTACCCCATGCCAAGGATGGATGATTTGTTCGACAAGCTTCAGGGTACCACAGTGTTCTCGTAGATTGATCAGAGGTCTGGTTACTATCAGTTGAGGATTAGGGTAGCAGACATACCTAAGACCACATTTAGGACTAGATATGGCCACTATGAGTTTTTAGCAATGTCTTTTTGGTTGACTAATGCTCCTATTTCCTTCATTGACTTGATGACGCGGGTGTTCAAGACGTATCTTGATTTGTTCGTTATCATGTTCATAGATAATATGCTAGTATACTCGTGGTGCAGGAGTGATCATGAGAAAACATTTGAGGATTGTGCTCCAAATTTTAAGAGATTAGCGGCTTTACGCTAAGTTCTCAAAGTTTGAGTTTTGGTTGAGTTTGTATCATTCTTGGGGCACTTGGTATCCAAGGAAGGTACCATGGTTGATCCGGAGAAGATTGAGGCAATTCATGATTGGGCCAGGCCTATTTTAGTTACTGAGGTTCAATGTTTTGTCGTATTGGCAGTCTACTACAAATGGTTCATGGAGGGCTTCTACACCATTGCAATGCCTCTTACCCACTTGAATCATCTTGATGTGCCTTTGAGTGGTCTGAAGAGTTTGAGTTGAGACTTTGGAAGCTTAAGGAGTTGCTGACTACTACTCTTATATTGACTCTCCAGTTGAGGGCGAGGGCTTCACGGTCTACTGTGATGCATCCGACGTTGGTTTGGGTTGTGTATTTATGAAGCGGGGTTAGGTTATTTCTTATATGTTGAGGCAACTTAGGTTATATGAGCGCAACTACCCCACCCATGATTTGTAGTTTATTTTGGTAGTTTTGCGTGCTTATGATCTAGAGGCACTACCTGTATGGAGTTTTTTTGTGAGATCTACACTAATAACAAGAGTCTTCAGTACATCATGAGTTAGAGGAACCTTAATTAGAGGAAGCATCGCTGGATTCAGCTTCTAAAGAACTATGACTTCTCTATTATCTAACATCTAGGCAAGGCGAATATTGTAGCGGGAGCCTTGAGTCAGAAGACAGTGAGTATAGGTTGTCTAACTTTCTTATCTACGGTTAAAAGATTTTTAGCTTTGGAAATTTAATCTTTAGCTAATCATATGGTACAATTGGATGTTTTAGATTCTAGGCGTGTCTTAGCGTATGTGTGAGTTTAGTCCTCTCTACTTGATCAGATCTGTAGCCAATAGCTTGAGGATGAGGCCTTGGTGGCACTTTGAGATTTATTCTTAATAGGTGACACCAATCAAGTTACCTTAGATTCAGGTAGCATTTGAGGTTTGCAGGCCATATGTGTGTCTCGAGAGTTGGAGGTTTGATTCAGCTAATACTTTGTGAGGCTTACGATTCTAGATACTATATCTATCCGAGCACCATGAATATGCATCATGATGGAGAAAACATTACTTATGGAGTGGTATAAGGAGATATATTACTGAGTATGTATTCAGTTTCCTTAGCTACCAGTAGGTTAAGGTCGAGCACTTGAATCTCGGTGTTGAGTTTTAGACATTTCCCATTCCAGAGTGGAAGTGGGATCACATCATTATGGACTTTGTGGCAGGACTTCCCCAGACTTTTAGAGATGTTGACAACATTTGGGTCAGCATTGATCAATTGACAAAATTAACACACTTCTTTCTTGTCTAGTATTCAATTAGTACCGAGAGGTTAGCCCGTATCGACATGCATGAGGTGGTCCATCTTCATGGTGTGCGGGTATCTATTATATTAGTTCAGGGTGTTCGGTTTACTTCTAGCTTCTAGAGGACATTTCAGAATGAGTTGGCAATCGCGACCCTCCTTCTCGCAACCGCGATGAAGACAAACACAATCTGCTATCCTTTTGAGGATTGAAAAGGTGTTTTCTTGGTCATTTCTTGGCGGAATTGAGTGATTAAAGTCCTACACATATGTAATCGTCGAGACTTCACTGTGGTGTGATCGGGGCGTGTAGGTGGACCTTCATTTGAGGTGAATTCTTATTTGAAGTTGTTGCCCCTCCCTTTATTTGTGAATTGGTGCATGATTGTTGTTGGTTGTTACTGAGCCCTGCACCTTGTTCAATTTTGGAACACAAGTTCGATGTGTGGTTTAGGACCTCTTGATGGATTATATTCTGGAAATTCTGGCACTGGTCCCACAATTTCATATTGACTCTAAAATTGGTTTGTCTCCATTTTAAGAGTTTTTAATTTCTTAACAACCGTACTTACATTGTAATCCTAGTTTTGATAGCGTGGCAGCGTTCAGAGGCTGTTCAGAAAGGAAAAGCTTCGGCTATTTGACTTGGACCACGCGTGGTCGGCCTTTTGGTAGGCTAAAACTTTATTTCCTTCTTTGATTAAGCTTGAATGCGTAAATTTATGATGATTAGTGTGAAATGGGGGGTGGGTACGTAATTATTTCTTTTTCTATTTTAGAGACCATATTTTAGGATTGTAGTACCGTGATAGTTGGGGGTTGTTTGTGTGTTGCAACATGCTATGTCATTTACTTGTATAATCATGTGTGTTATGTAGCATGTTCAACCTTAGTCTAGGATAGGCTAGTGATGCCTTAGACTCTTCCCCCTTGCAGTTTATCATGTTTTCGAAAGACTAGGTCCTTGTTGACTTGAAGTGCAGATTTGATTATGGTAGTATGAGCCTTAGTTTAGTCATTTGTGCAGCTTGTTATACCTTCTATTCTCTCTCTCCATCTATGTGTCTCTGATGCATTACCGCATGTTTGTGATATCGTGAGGATTGGAGAGTGAGTCATACAAGGCTAGGAGTCTTTTGTTGATACCTTTGGATGTATGACACTCCATGATGACTTGGTATTGATATTGGAATCCGCTTCATAGTTGACATGCCCTTTTTTCACTTTTGCTAGCTGGGCTGGGAGTTAGCTTGACACTATGATTATTTCTAGTTCGAGGCTAGTGTGCTACGGTTCGAGGTCATTATCCCCAGTCCAAGACTGATATTCTACGGTTCGAGAAAGTTATTTACAGCCTGAGACTATTGTTCTATGGTTTGCACTCATTACTTCTTTGTGAAACTATTACTTCGGGTTTGAGGTCAGGTTGAATGTAATTGAACTTGGGATTGGATTTATTTTAATTATAGTCTTAGATATTCTGTGTACCAGTTGGGCTTACAGTGGTTCGTTCAGGTTTTTATTTAAACTTGCGCATGAGTGTACCTTATGGGCTTATGGGGTCAAGTTAGGTTTAGCTTAGTTGTACTTAGATTTACTTTCTGTATTCTTGTGTGCTTCCTTTCTTTCCCGATGTGACCTTTGTTTGTGTCTAGATTCTGTCTTTTCAGATTGTTTTTACCTTTCTTGCTAGGTCGGCCTATGATGCGTATGGAGTACCTTTGTTTTGGTACTTACACTACACTCTATATCTTTTTCTTGATGGAGATCCTAGTAATAGCTACCAACGATTATCGTTCGTGCTATCTTTTTAAGCTTGTGGATATCGGAAACGAGGGTGAGCACTTGGTATCCCAGACTAGCCTGTATCCTTTGTACATATGTTAACTTTTCTTTTGCCTTTGAGATGACTTGTTGCAGTCCTGTTTTGGGACTTGCATTTATTTTTGTTAGACAATTGTGTACTCGTGACTTCCAGGTTCTGGGAGGGAATCTTTTGTTTATATAGTTTTTGTTTTTTCTTCTGTTTCTTTCGTTTCTTATTGTTAGTGTTATTTATTGTTTAATTCTATCCCTGTACCCACTACTTGTTGTTCTAGGTACGATTCAGTGATAAACGCTCAACTACACCTCATCCAATACTAGGTGCAGACGATCGTAATCTAGTTTATAAACCCACCAAATGAGTTGGGGTTAAACCCATAGGTTGCAGTACAAGTTCGAATTCAGTTATGAACTTATAAACGCTATCTAATCGGTTGTAGAAATAGAAATTATCAAAAACATTTAGATAAATTGAAAGGGTGATACAAATGTCAAATGGGGGGATTGGTTTGCCAATTAGCAACTAAAACAATTATAAACAACATGGGGTAATCAAGTAATTAAGGGGTACTTGGGATGTGACTGATTAATTATCAACTTCGCTAAATGGGTTATCAATAAGTACTAAAGTTTGCTAAATCTTAATGGGTAGGCTAGACTTTTGATGCAATAGCTTTCTCTCGAACAACTATTACGGTTCAAGCGAGTTCTCTTGAACCTCGACAAGCTTAACATTTTAAACAGCCCACTACCTCACTTTATCTACTCTCTGGAGCTACATATGCAGGATCGAGTATAGAATTCACTCTCTCGAGTTGAACCCCCAATAACCCAATCACTACAAATGTTGATTTATAACATTGACTTTACACCTCTCTCAAGAAAGCATAACATACTAAATTAGAACTGAAATTATCATTCCAATTCATCAATTTAACATCAGCTATAAATCAAATCCACTTCAAAACAACAATAACATTAATAATCCTTGACACCCATAAGCTAAATTAGACAATTAGTCACATAGTCACACCCCCCAAGAACAGGGGTTTTAGCTACATATCATAAAAAGCAATAAATTAATACCTATTACATTCTCCATAGCTGGGTATGAATCTCCAAGTCCTTACAATGATTCAATGTAGCTTCATTTCTAAAACCCAATTCAAAAGCTACTCAAAAAACACAGATGCTAGAGCGGTACCACTTTCATCACATATCACCTCAAATGGTTTGGACAAATCTAGGCTAATGATCACCGGAGTGGAGATTACCTTTCCTTTCAAACATTCAAAAGCTTTTGATCAAGAATTATCAAAAAGGAACTTCACCTTTTTCTCTAATATCTTGCACTATGGGTGTGCAATTTTTGAAAATTCTTTGATGAATCTTCGATAGAACCCTGCATGACCCAAAAGAATCCAAACACCTTTTACACAAATGGGTGGTGGAAACTTTTGAATAACCTTGATCTTTGCTTTTCCCACCTCCAATCCCTTGTGTGACACCTTGTGACCTATGACTATGCCTTCCTTGACCATGATATGACACTTCTCCCAATTGAGGACCAAGTTGGCTTCCACACACGTTTGAAGGACTTGCCCAAGATGATTTAAGCATGTCTCAAATGAATCACCTACAACTAAGAAATCATCCATGAAGACTTTCATTTATTCTTCCACCATGTCAGCAAAAATAGAAAGCATGCATGTTTGGAATGTCGTCAGAGCATTGCACAATCCAAAGGGCATCCTCTTGAAGGCAAAAGTCCCATAGGGACATGTGAAAGTGGTTTTCTCTTTGTCCTATGGTGCAATATAGATTTGGTTGTACCTAGAGTCGCCTTCCAAGAAACAGTACCATACACGCCCCGCAAGTGTATTGAGCATTTGATCCATAAATGGCATTGAAAAATGATCTTTCTCGGTCCAAGAATTTAGCTTCCGATAGTCTATGCATACTCTCCAACCGGTCACCGGCCTCATAGGTACAAGTTCTTCTTTCTCATTCGGGACCACCGTGATGCCTTCTTTCTTGGGTACACATTGTACGAGACTTACCCATTTACTATTTGCAATAGGGTACACCACGCCTCCGTCTAGCCATTAAATAATCTCTTTCTTGACCACCTCTTGCATATGTGGGTTTAGTCTTCTTTGATGCTCAACACTTGGGTTGCATTCGCTATCTAATTGGATTTTGTGAGTCTGAATTCGGGGTGGAATACCTACAATATCAGTGTCCATCCTATTGCCTTTAGGTAACATTTCAACACCTCAATAAGCAACTTAACTTGCCACTCAAGCAGGTTCGCTACAATGATAACGAGCAAGGTATTATTCACCCCCAAGAATGCATAGCGAAGATGAGAAGAGAGCACTTTAAACTCAAGTTTTGGGAGTTATTTCGTGGATGGTTTAGCGGGAGGACTCTCTCGATTCTTTAGATCAATGTCTAGCTTCAATGGGCTTCTTGGATATGCACCTAATCCCGATAGAGCAACTACCACTTCATCATACCCTTGAACTTCGGTCTCATCATAATTCATAAGAACAACCTCAAGAGGTTCACCTATAAACATCATTTCACTCACACTAGCCACTGCTTCTTCAATCACATCAATCGTTGAAACTACCTGAATGTCACTAGGTTCCTTCATTGATTTGCAAACATTAAAAGTAACCTCTTCTTCATTTACCCAAAAATTTAACTCACCACTTTCAACATGCACTAGAGTTCTTGCGATCGCCAAGAATAGTCTACCCAAAATAATAGGAAACTCCGCATCAATTTCACAATCTAGAATAACAAAATCAGCCGAAAAGATAAATCGATCAGCCTTCACCAATATGTCATAAAGTATCCCAATGGGGTGTTTAATAAATCGGTCCGCCATTAGAAGCCGCATTGTTGTGGATTTCGATTCGCCCAACCCAAGTTGTTTGAAGATTGCATATGACATCAAGTTTATACTTGCCTCCAAATCACATAAAGCTTTGGCAAACTTAAGCATACCAATGGTACATGGGATAGTGAATGCTCCCAGATCCTCTTTCTTTGCAATCACATCGCTAGTCATAATTGCGCTATAATTATGAGAAACTTAAATTGTTTCAAAGTACATGCTTCTCTTCATAGTGAGCAACTCCTTCATGAATTTGGCATATCCCGGCATCTCCAACAATGATTCCACTAAAGGAAGATTTATAGAAAGTGTCTTGAACACGAGTAGGAATTTCTTGAACTTTTCATCTTCATTTCTCTTTTTGAAACGTTGAGGTAATGCAAGATTTATATTTGGGAGAGGTTGCGGTAGCTTTGGAGATAATGTAGCCATTTCTTTCGCTTTTTGCAACTCTTAGGTGGGGTTTGTTTTGGACTCTCTTCCTCATCTCTAAGCATATCCTTTTCCGGTGCTTGACCGGACTTGTCTTCCTCAATGATGTCTTTCTCTTTTTCATAAGCATTTGTCCCATCATTAACCCTCACATTACCAACTGCTACCTTCTCACTTCGAGTCACAACCACCAAATCCTTGTCATTATCAGCCTTCGAACTGGTAACACACTCATCTTCACTCCTTTCAATTACCTTGGGTTTCAATTGTGCTGAAAGTTTGTTCATTTACCCTTCAAGCTGCTTGATTACATCCGCATGAGATTTACCCTATTATTCAATGATGAGAAGTCCGCTTTCATCTCCTTAAGCATGTCATCAGATCATTCTACCTTACCTAGGATGCGCGACAACAATTCATCCACTCGTAGGTTTCCCGAACTACCCTTAGATCTTGGGTTGTCGCTTGATTGAGTGTGGTGCTCTTCTTTTCTCTTCCAAAGTCCATTTTGATAAGTCCAATCATGATTGTATTGTCTCCACTCTTCTTCATTATGTGAGTTCCAATCTTGATTCCCACTTGACTTTAAATAGCTCGAGTGAGAACCCTTCTCAAGTCTAGAAACTCTTTTTACATCTTTGTGTTCACCAACACTTTTTAACACATGTTTACTCAACAACTCCAATTGGTACATCATTTTGCTAATATTTTCATCCCGCCTTTTCTCCTAGTCAAGCTGCTCTTTTGTCATCCTAAAGTTTAAGGGAAATACTTGGTCCTCTTGAGTGTACCATGCCCGATTGATCATTTTCATTTCATCAAGAAGGGACTAGGCTACCTCAAATGGTTGCAACATTATCCCCTCTCGAGCCAACTGGTCATCTACCCCTTTGTTCACTGAGACTACACTCTAGTATAAATATTGAAGTATTACATTACCCAAAAGCCCATGTGTAGGACACTGTAGTAGCAACTTTTGAAATCTCAGCCAAGTTTCATGATTCGGTTCCCTTTCTACTCGCTTGAAGTTCTGGATGTTGTCACACAATTTCACCATCTTAGAGGGTGGAAAGAATCTTATGTAAAATGCCTCGGTGAGCTTTTCCTATGATGCAATGGAGTCCCTTGGTAGACCTGCCAACCACTTGTTGCTTCACCCATCAAAGAGAAAGGGAACAACTGGAGCCGAACTGATTCTTGTGAAATATTCTTTACTGAAAATGGACTACATATATCTACAAATTTCCGAATGCAGTCATGGGGGTTCTCATGATCCAGCCTTCCGAATACACCCTTAGCTTGCAAGAGTTGCAACATTGTGCAAATAACATCGAAGATAACATTCCCCACAACTGGAGGTAAGCGAATAGAACATACGCTCCCCAGTTGATCTTCATTGGCGTGATTAAAATCACCAACATCATATTGGTGACCAAGTTTGTTCACGGTGCTTTGAGTTGCACTCATCTAGTAACCTGAACATAAACAACACACAACACAAGGTAATTCGATTCAACTACAACACAAAAAAATTACAGTTCAAACTTCAATAATAGAACTCTAAATACCACTCTCCAGCAGCAACGCCATTTTCGATAAATGCTCAACTACACGTCATTCAATACTAGGTGTAGACGATCGCAATCTAGTATAAAACCCAATAAATGAATTGGGGTTGAACTCACAGAGAGCAGTACACGTTTGAATTCAGTTATGAAGTTATAAATGCGATCTAATCGGTTGTACGAATAGAAATTATAGAAAACATTTAGATAAACTGAAAGGGTGACACAAATGTCAGATATTGGGATTGGTTTGTAAATTAGCAACTAAAACAATTATGAACAACAGGGGCAATCAAGTAATTAATGGATACTTTGGGATGTGACCGAATAATTATCAACTTCACTAAATGGGTAATCAATGACTACTAAAGTTTGCTAAATCTTAGTGGGTAGGCCAGACTTTGGATGCAATAGCTTTCTCTCGAACAACTATTATGGTTCAAGCAAGTTCTCTCGAACCTTGACAAGCTTAACACGATAAATAACCCAATACCTCACTTTATCTACTCTCTCGAGCTAGATAGGCAAGATCGAGTAGAGAATTCACTCTCTTGAGCTTAATCCACAACAACCCTATCACTACAAATGTTGATTTATAACCTTGAGTTTACACTGCTCTCTTAATTAAGCATTACATACAAAATTAGAACTAAAATCATCATTCCAATTCATAAATTGAAAATCAGCTATAAATCAAACCCGCTTTAAAAAAAACAGTAATATCAATAATCCTTGACACCCATAAGCTAAATTAGACAATGAGTCACACCCCCAAGAACATGTATTTTAGCTACACATCATATAAAGTAAGAAATTAATACCTTACACATTTTCCATAGTTGGGTATGAATCTCCAAGTCCTTACAATGATTCGATGTAGCTTTGATTCCAAAACCCAATTCAAAAGCTACTTAAAAAATGCTTTAAACTGTCACGCCCCAAGCCTACAGCGTGGGTGGGACAGGCACTCGAGAATCATTATTGGCCCTAAGCGAACCCTCGACCTGGCATACTACTCAGCAGAAGAATCTACTCAACAAAGATAAATTTATGTACTAAACTAGAATGTTGTAAAAGAAAACATTCAACTGGCCTATAAGTCAACTCAAGTGTTATAATCAAAACAACTGAAATATCAAGACTAATGAACTAATAACTATCTCTGCATGAAGCCTCTAAAACCATGAGGTATGTCGGAACAAGAACACCGATCATCCTAACAACTGAAAATTCTAAAATAATGTAAAAGGGATCCTCCAGAAAGCAAGGAGGATCACCAAATGACTCTGAATGCTCTACCGGATCAACGAGGCGCTGGATGTTGATCCTGGTTACCTATATCTGCATCATAAAACAATGCAGGCCAAATGGCATCAGTACATTGAATGTATGAGAATGCAAGGGGAAAACTAAGCTCGACATAAGCTTGAACTGAATTCTAAAAGAAACACTTACCTCAACTTTACTCAACTCATGGATACTCAACTTAATGCAAAAATAAACAACAATAAAGATGCAATTTATATAAAGCATTTAAAACAATAGATAGCAACTCAATGTATTGAAAAATATGATAACAACTCAATTTATATATAATAAAGTATAATATAACTTTGTGGGAGTTTCTCTAACCGAGAACCATCACTATGAGCTATGTGATGATACATCGTCTCACCCACACTGCCAGAACTATCCTATAACTTGTCAGAATATAGAACGCCTCAACTAAGTGGATCCACTAGTCTATGCTAAAAATCATAATGAATTATCTAAAAATTATGACCACCTTTCTACCCACAATGGCTACATGGTTTATGGAAACTTGAGTTATTATAAACTCGTCCCCATATCGGTGTTCAATACTACTCCTAAAATTACTCAGCTCATATGTTTAAAACATAACTCTTTCTTTGTGATTTGAGGTTATTACTCAAAACTCTTATCTCTTAAAAGAGATGGAACTCAAAACTACTCATGAAAATACTTTTGGAAATCAGTGTTTCCTCTCATCTTAAATGTGAAAACATTTACTCTTTGGGATTACATAGTCCCCTTGTAGCATTTTAAAGAAAATGAACTCAGCTCTACTCTTTCTCAATCTCAATGCTTAAGTCTTAAAAAATAAGTTTAAAAGATTTGTAAAAGACTTCTTAAAATGACTCGAAGAACTCTCAAGACTTGACTCTCAACTCTACCTTGAATTTGATTTATGAATTCAAGGTTGTGATTTATGATAGGAAAGATATCATGATGATTAGGAGTGATTTTAGATAGTTAAACATGAGAAATGATCCAGAAATCACTGTTTGGGAGCAAGTCTGTTGTGCCGCCCTGAGGCTACCCCTTTGACGTAAACATGGGACTTAGGATCACGAGTGACCCATACTAACCCTGAGCAGGCATATCATAAGCACAATAAGACAAACTGAAAATAAGAAATACTGTGCGAAAGCTTAAACATGAGATAAACTGAAATGAGGGGGAATACTCAATCTAAGTCTAAATATATAAATACTTCGAAGAGTTTATGATACTGAAATAAAACTCAAATACTAAAGCTGAATCTGTCTATGTCTGAAATAAGCCTCTAACTGACTAGAGATTCTGGGACATGCCCCAAGCTAACTCGAGTAAAACTGAAACTAAAATGAAAGACTAAAATATAAAGAATCATGTCTATCGTCCTCGAAGAATGAGAACTTACCACTAATACTGCTAAACTGGAGATGGGGAATCGATCTATGCGTGATCTGAATGTTGAGGACCTAAACCTACATCACGAGAAGATGTAGCGCAGAGTATGCGTCAGTACATGAAAGGTACTGAGCATGCATGATTGAATAAAGCTGAACAAACATTTAATTGAACAAAGCATACTGAGAATTGGTATAATCTGAATATGATAAACATACTGAGATATACTGAATATAACTAAGCGGAATGCAATGACCAAGTACATAACATGCTGAAACTGAATAATGAAAATGTAACTAGTAACCTAGTCAATACACAAATCTGACTGTGGGAGCTACTATTTACCAACATAAAACCACATGAGCTAAATGTGGAGTCCGATGTATACGCCTCATCGAGAGGACCCAATATACCTTTCCAAGGGTATAGAGGCATGACTGTCATGATCACTAAGTATAATGCCCACATATGGGACTTAACCTACGGGGGCATGTAGTTCTGGGACTATGAGCGTAACTGGACCTAGTCCAACTCGGTATTAAGTCTACTCCCAATAAAATGTATGAAATACAACATAACTGAAATAACTCGATACCCCAAGATTTTGGCATGCTAACTGAAAATGCAACATTAAGTACTAATAATGAAACATTTGTAAACTGATGCATGTATATCTGTATAAACTGGCCTAGCAAGTGTAATTCATGGACTAAACGAATCTACACAACTAGGGTTCTAAATTTTGATGCAATAATTAAGCAACATAGTTATTAAAACGTAATATTCTGATTAGGATTCGTCTAACAACTAAATCACAATATTTAGGGAATCAAGAATATGACGTGAATTCTAGGGACCTAGTGGATGAAATGAATCCACCAGTGAAATAGCATATACGTGGTAACAAATTCACGGAGAAATCTTTCGATTTCAATGCTGGAACTGAAGAAAATCTTGCTGCTGTTCTTGAGGATGCTAATGCCTAAATTCTATTCTTTTGCTCTAGTTTTTGGTGAATGATCGATTAGGGTAAGTTCTAATTAAGTTACAAGGCTCAAATAGACCAAAACTACGTAGTTTAGGTACCCAACGCATATGGGAAAAGACTAAAACGACCCCACTTAAAATCTGATGAAGGCCAATCATAGGGTCTATGACGGACCGTCACAAGGACCACAGACCATCAAGTAGGTCCTGGTCCTTGGCCAATAGCTACTGGTTTTGGGGGTCCTCTCCATGAGCCCAACCATGGACCGTGTGGAGTACCACAGACCGTCAAGCACCCCGTGGTCCCTCACTTGGGCTGGTGTTCTATTCGCTCAGGTCCACGGACCCTCCCACGTCCCATTATCAAGATCACGTCCCGTGGAGGGCTCTGTTGTCTGACGTCACGGACAGAGAGGTTCTGTCTCGCTACCACGAGCACCAGTACGACTCGTGTGGTGGTATATGTCCCGTGAAGGGTCCCGTGGTCCATCATTTCTAGGCTGAGTATGAACCACGGACAAGTCGACGGACCGTGGTTGCTTTCACGATCCGTGAACCCTATCGTGGTTCACCTGTTTCTGCTGGTTTTCTGTTGAAAGTCCTAAGATTGATTTTCGAGGTGTTACAATATCTCCCCCTTGGGAACGTTCGTCCTCGAATGAAGTCCAGGCTATATGGATATGGAGGGAAAGAGTTGCAAAGCCTACCACTAGGTACTAGAAACTGAAATCTAACTGAACTAAGTTCCAAGAATATGCAAATATGCTGAAAATGCAAGTATAAACTGAAGGAACATGACACAAAGACTGAAATTATGCAAGAGTAACTAAAACACTTAAGAGAAACTATTACCTCAAGCTGGAATGGGATTGGAAGGAAAGAGATGAGGATACTTGGCCTTCATGGCTGTTTCTGCTTCCTAAGTAGCTCCCTGTACTGACTGACTCCTCCACAAAACCTTAACTGAAGCAACTTCTTTGTTTCTCAAACTTCGAACCTAACGATCATGAATTTCAACTTGCACCTTCTCATAAGTGATATTATCTATCACAGCCACACTTTCCCATGGTACTATGAATGCTGGATCACCATACACTTCTTCAACAACGAAATGTGAAAGACTGGATGCACTGCTACTAGTCCTGTTGGCAACTCTAACTTATACGCCACTTTACCAACCCTTTTCAAGATCCTATAAGGGCATACATATCTAGCACTGAGCTTCCCTTTCTTGCCAAATCTCATCCTCCCCTTCATAGGTGACACTTTAAGGAAAACCCAATCATAAATTTGGAACTCCAAGTCCCTTGTCCTTACATCTGCATACGACATCTGACGTCTCTGGGCTGCCTGAAGTCTGTCCCTGATGAGCTTAACTTTTTTCCATAGCATTATGAATCGAATCTGGCCCTACAAGGCTGCTTCACCTACTTCAAACCAACCAACTGGAGATCTGCACCTACGCCCATACAATGCCTCATAAGGGGTATCTGAATGCTGAAATGGTAGCTATTATTGTAGGCAAACTCTATAAGAGGGAGGTGATTGATTTCACGTATCAGGACACTTCTTCCAATACTAAGTGCCAATGATCGTGAGTAGTAATATAACCCAACTAAGTGAGTTGGGGTCGAGTCCTAAGGGAGTGGTTCGTAATTGAGAATCAATAGGCAAGTAAGAATATGCTCTAGTCAATCATAGCTAAAAACATTTACGAACAAAAGCATGGTTTAAATTATAGGTGACAAAAGTGTCAAATATCAGAGGGAGTTTGGTTTCAATTATCTGCTAAAACAACAAATAATACGAAAGTAACAACTATAGAGACGGGATTCTTGAGATGTGATAGGATTATGAGCTAAGATAGACAACTAGGTAATTGCAATTAATAGTAAACAACTGTAAATCAGTGATTAAGCTAGACTTTAGTGGGGATAAACTTTCTCTCGAACAATTTACCCCGAATCAAATTGGTTTCTCTCGAACACCAATAAGCAGCAATTAAGAACAACCTTCGCTTCAGTCCATTCACTCTCTCGAGATAAATGTGTGGCAAAAGGTTTAGAGTTCACTCTCTCGATATGAACCCATGACAACACAATACCCACAGACCATTGATTCAATAATTTTGGTTTTAAAACCTCTCTCTCAAGCAAGCCAAAAACACAAAGTTAAGATTGTATTTGCAACTACAACCCATTAAATTCAACAACAATTACTAAACAAAAACACCTTTAAACAACAATTAAACTATTAATTAACAATACTCAACAATTATATAAACCCATAATCGCACCCCAAGAATTGGAGTTTTAGCTAGACATCATAAAAAGGTAAAAATCATTACCAAGTTGTATTTCCATCAACTGGGTAGAATTGATATTGTCTTTACAAAGGTCTAAGATGAAGAATCTTCAACACCCACTTCCAATTTCTCAGAAATGGAAATCTTCAAATCTTCAAAGCTAAGGAAATATTGTCTCCAAAAACTGAGTTCTAAGCTCTCAACTTGAAATCTAAATGTTAGATTCTAAACTGCATACTAAACTAAGAATTTAAAAATGTATTTATAGTTGTCAAAATAATGTTGCGAAGGACCATTCGGCGCAGTAAGTTGGGACCGCTGATCCACTCGGCGATCCGCCCTTTGGTCAATTTCATCGCCTTATTGCGTTGGCCTTCAGTATCTTCAAGTTCTGTAACTTTGGGTGATATGGCACTGCATCGCGGAACATTAGGCGACTCGCCAATTACTCCTTTCTATCGCCGAGTTGATTTTCTGCTTCAGGGATTGGCACACTAGAACATTAGGCGAGGCATCAGCAATTCGGCGATTTTCCCAATGGATTAGGCTATCCTCAAGCCTTCTTTTCTTCATCTTTTCAGCTGCCTTGTTCCTTTTTTCTCATTAGTTTCCATGTTTGTTCCTCAATCCAAATACCTGAAATTCAAGGATTTACATCAGTTATTGGCACAAAATTTGCATTTGAGGGCACTAAATCTATTAAAATAAAGCCTTAAATGAGTTCAAATCGTGGACTCATCAACACCCCAACTTAAACTTTTGCTTGTCCTCAAGTAAAATTCAAGTTCAACAGTTCAAAAAGGATATCTCAAACAGTGCTACACAAGACTCAATCATGAATGCACACAAGAAGACTCAACTTACTCATGCAAAGATCAATTGTGCACTCAAAGACTCAAGTTGTGACTCACCATTATCAAAGAATCTCAAGCTCACAATACTCGCTTCAAATGCAACTTCAAGCTCAACAAAGGTACTCAAATACCCTCATAGAAAGAATGATTCCATATTCACACACAATAGTTCATAATTTAAAGATCCGGAATCAAATGCAATGCTCACACTCACAAATATGAACACAATGCCTGATTTCACCCATAGGTGTGCTTGTATTTTCCAATCAACACTTGCTTCAGCTCACGCAAGATAAAAAAAAAGGTATTTTAAAGGGTTGTAACGGGGCTGAGTGCAAAGGTATAATCATTTAGGCTTAGTGACTTCTATCCTCATGAAATGTGGCGTTCATAACACTTACTTTCCTCTTCTTTATCATTCTTATTCAAGCTCAAAAGTCACCCATTCTTCACTTTCCATGGATTGCTTGGACACCCCATTTTCTTTGCACTTTCCCAACTTTATTTCACAACTTTTTCATTTTCATTCTTTTTCTCTTTTTTTTTTATATGTGGAGGGGTTCCATCTTTCTCAAAACCATGGGTCAAAGGGGACTTTCTTGCACTTCTTGATTTACCTTCTCTTTTCACCACACCCCCAACTTAGGCTTTTGGCCTAAGTTGGCTATTCACACAAACCACAAATCATGGGAATTATGAGTAATGGGTCAACAAAGGTCACATTTTTGTCACGTTTCTTCCAAGAAAAGGCTAAGGCTCAAAGGGTGTTCAAACGGGGTTCACACACTCACAAGGTAGGCCACAAAAGAGGTATACTATCAAATATTTCACACTTTTCAAAGTTAGGTAAGATCATATCAAGAGATTGCATCACTTAGTCAACTAAACCAACGGGGCAAATTGTAGGTGTCATCACGCTTTCGCTAGTGTGCAATGCTCATCACAAGAGACTCAATTCGATACTTGGATAGTCACAATGAGATGCAAAGAGTTCACATATTATCTATGCAACTTCATTTGGCCTCATCGTAGCCGCACTTTCATTTTTGTTCGATTATGAGCACTATTAAAGTCATCGGTATTGATCAAAACCAATGCTCAAATTTTCAAGAGAACAACCACATTTTACACACACAAGAGGTGGCGCAATTTTTTTTTGGAAGGGTCCAAAAATCATTTACAATAAAAAACAAGGGGCCACAAGCTCAATCATCCACAAAAAACAGTGTAACACACAATTATAGCTCAAAACCCAAATATATACAAAACAAGAGAGCCATAAAAAGTAACAAAAAATGTCTAAAGGTCACAAATAAAAAATCATTTGTCCTCAAATGCAATAAAAAATGTCTATAAGTCAAAATAAAGTAAGACAGAGAGGGAGGTAAAGAAAGGATCCTGTCTATATAGTCGCTCATCTGTCTGGGCATCAGTTCTCGGAGCATCAATCTGGACTTGAGCATCAGTTCCTGGAGTAGTGCTCTGGTCTCGGGCCTCAGTACCCAGAATCACCTCAGAAGAAATAGCAGTACCAGACCCACTAGGAGCTGCCAAGGATGTCTCGGTCAGCGATGTTTGGATCATCGAATGCATAATTATCTACTCAAGATCCGGCAAGTTTCCATATATGCTCTCCTCTATGACCTCGATCATTTCCTCATCGGTCTCTACATCTGAGTAATCAACTACTGCATCATACCTATGCATGTCTGTGATAGTAACCGGTGGAATCCCTGAAGTCCCAGGAGCGTCCAAATCATCTGCAGCCTCCATCAAAGAAGTAAAGTCAATAGACTTTAGATAGTCTACGTCCTTCCTCAAATCTGTTACCTCAACTTTTAAAGTCGTCATCGTGGAGGTCTCTTCCTGCCTGCTCTTAGAAGCTGTAATTCTAGTAGCCAGATCATCAACAGAAGTACGAAGGGGGTCAGTGCAGCAAAAATAACACTCTCAATCATCCATGGGATGGATCTCTCTAACCGGGTCACCCTCATGCCAGCTGAATGGGCCAGATGCCCCATCTTCAGGATCATCGTCTGAGTAATCTTGGGTGGCTGGGTTGAGGTGGAGGTACCCAAAACCTGTGAATAGGTAGAAGGGGCAGATGTACTTGAAGGCCCGGAGGCCGGAGTTGGCGAAAATGCCTCTGCAGTTATCGAATCTATATCCACCTCCAATGATGTGTCCACTGGAGCTGCCCTCCTCTTGTCAGCCTCCTCTCTAGTATACTCAGCCTCAATACGTTGTATGCCAGTGGAGGAGGATGGGGTAATATCAAAATCTATAGCAGCATCCCGGGGCACTCCAGCACGCCGGCATAGCTCCGTGATCAGGACTGGGAATTGCAAGGAAGTCTGCCCTTACTTGTTCCTCATGGCCATTTCTTGCTAAATGATAAGTCCCAAGTAAGCCTCATCTTTCCTAAGATAGACCCTAGAAAAGCTGCCTTTGCATGTCGGAGGATGGATTCGTTCTGTGAAGGCATGATGGAGCAGCTGATGAATCCAAACTAATACCGGGCAACTACATTCAAATCCTTCTTCTCGATCTGGACTCCCGCATCCATCCACCTCGGAGTAACATCAGAGAGAAAGGGGGCAAGCCACCCCTTAAGTCTTCTAGGGACTGGGCTGTCACCAAGCCTTCATAATCATGCTCAAACCCTGTGGCCCTCTCAATAAAAACATTTATGATATCGCTGTTGGACCCAACTTCTACACCTCGAACCACGACCGACTGAACCTGCCTAAACTTACCGGCGTTCTTCTTACTCTTTGGCAGCAAGGCAATATATGCATCATAGAATTCTCGGACCTATGAAGGAACATAGGGGTCTCAAGGCCTACTGAAAATCTGAAATCTATACCACTGTAGTATCTCCTGCACACTGAAGTATCTACCCTTTAGTCCCTCTGTAGATAGAAACTTTTCTTCGATGATGGTTCGCAAACCATCACCTTTCAATCTATTCTGAAACCTAGGAGGAGGGATGACTGGTAGCACAAGAGCCACAAGAGGTGCTGGAGCTGGCACTGAGTATGCTGGTGTAGGAGTAGGAGGGACTCTGGTTGAGTCAGGGTGAGTTCTAGCCCGAATTTCATCCCGCCGGGACTGCAAAGTCTAGTTGTCCTCAGGCTCAGATAAAGCAGCCAGGGAGCCAGTAGTCGCCCTATCAGATATGGGCCTCTTGCACCTGCTCTGACCTCTTTTTAGAGGATTTGATCCCCCATCGTTGATTGTGATACCCCGTACACTTTTTCGGGGTGGCATGTCTATGTTGGTTCTGACCATGTTTGCAAAACATCGAGAAAAAATTAGAAACATTTCAATCAAAGGTACAGAAAAATAAATGCAGAAAGAATCACCGAACTAGTCGACGAGTCGCCGAATCGCTTTGGCGAGCTAAACCAGGCTCGTCGAAAGGATTGGCTTTAAAATTTTGACAAGTCGGTGATGAGAAAGGCCTATTGGCGAATCACCGACAACTTTCGGTGTGCAAGGGTCGGCCTGTCGAAATTTATAGTGCAAAAAGGGTTCAGGGGTGCAGACAAAGGGTGAACAAGAAGAATATCAGCGAGTCGCTGAGTGCCTTCGGCGACCTCAAACTTCTCACCGAAAGTTACAGAGTAAAAAAAACAAAGCTTGAAATTAAAGGTGAGATGGGGACTTTCGGCGAATCGCCGAGTGGTTCGGCGAGCTCGACCCAGCTCACCAAACTACCCAACGTGCCTACTTTCAATCCAACTTCTTGAATTCGACCCAAGAACCCCTAAAAACAAAATAAAAGCATGCACTACTCGAATTAAAGCAAGACCCATAACACCCATCACCCCAGGATATTCAGACTTCTCCCAGTTTTACCAAATTTGGCCATTTGACGTCTTTTTCCCTTAAGAATGACACCACCCGCTCTACCATTGAGTAAATTACGTCATTTGGCAAAACTACGGGTTACTTAGAATTGACCCGACTACACCCAACAACATGCAAACACTACCCCATAAAATTTATCCAATTTTAAGGCAAAAAACTACGGGATTTTAATAATTTATGCAATACGGGCAAGATTATCAAATTAACACAGACATGCAAATACACTAATCCTATCAGAGAGACCCAACACACTTCAACAATATAAAATCATTTGGATAAGAGTAACAAATGTCAAAAGTAAACTAGGGGTTCGGAAAACCATCCTTTAATGCTGATTAAGATAAGATTGAAATGCGAGGCGGCAATGTAATCCAAATTTGAGCACAAATCAACGACTAAAATACTACTAGAAATGCAAAAATATATAAACGAAGGTGCAAGTGTGAGTTTGGGAAGTTCAAAAGTGAGGGAAAGTGATAGAGTTGAAAGTTTAAGCCTTTGGCCTTATAAAAACCGTCCAATTCTCGCTTATTCGGCGACATAAGTTGTACTCACCGACCCACTCTGTGACACGCCGAGTGGTCACTTACCTCGCCGTGTTTTACAGGACCCTCAGTTGATGTGGGGGTCCAAACGATGGGTTATATCAGGATCGCCGACCTATCGGTGATTTGCCAATAATTTCGTGGGCTCTCCAAGTTTTACACACTTCAATGTAAAATTTTCTTGAGTCCAACAACGGTCTAGGTCGAGGTTGCCGACCTCTTCGGCGATGCACCGACTGGACCTTTAGCTCGCCAACCTGCACTTTTCAAACACTTTCCACACTCTGACCTTCACAATCAACACACTATTATTCCAAACATAAAAAGAAAGAACATAAAACTTGGGTTGCCTCCCAAGCAGCGCCTTAGTTAACATCGTGGCACGACGTAAGTCCACCTTCAAACCTCATTCTTCGGGTTGACCATAGTTTCACTAGGCAACCCCCTTGTTGTCTCGGGTTTAGATGAGATGAGATATGACCCATTTGGGTCTTCAACTGCTTGATCGACACTGAATGGGAGGTGACAGTCTGACTAAGGGTTGACACATCTTCTTTTATTTCCTTTAAAATCTTGTCCGACCCCTCAACTTTGTTGAGGATACGAGAAAGCATATCCTCAGACCGACCACCTTTTGAATCCTTTGGCTTTTGGTGCTTGTGGGGAGGCATATACCTATCCTTCGCCCGATCCTTCCAATTTGGATTACGGTCCCTCCATCCACGATATCGATCTTTCCAAACTTCATCCGTATTCCAACCTTGGTTACCACCCTGCCTTGGGTAGTTCGAACGATAACCACTGCCTTGGTTGGTTAGGAAATTCACCTCTTCATTATACAACGTCTTAAACTTGGACTCATTCGGATTAGCACACCCGACACCCACGATATTAACACTTCGAGCACCAGCTCCCATGACATTTTTATACAAAATGTCAAGTTGTGTCATGATCTTGGCCATGTTCTAGTCCCTCTCTTGGTCTTTCTCCATCTTCTCTTTGGTTAGTTTTAACGTGAGAGGGGAGACCTGGTCTTCACGGGTATACCACGCCCTGTTTATAGTTGTCATGCCATCCAAGAGCTGAGCCACTATCACATAAGGTTGCTGCATCAAACCTCCCAGAGATATTTGGTCAGCATTACCCTTATTTACCGAGTCAAGACTCCGGTAAAAATACTGCAGCAACACGTTATCAGGCAAGCCATGGGTTTGGCATTGAAGAACCAACTTTTTGAATCGCAGCCAAGTTTCATAAATTGACTTGCCTTCTAGACGCTTGAAGCTCTGAATGCTATCCCGAAGAGTCATCATCTTGGAGCGAGGGAAAAATCACACTTGAAATGTGGTAACCAACTCCTCCTACGAAGTGATTGATTCATGTGGTAAATCAGCCAACCACTTGCATGCTTCTCCCATAAAAGAGAACGGGAACAACCTCAACCGGACCGATTCTTGGGAGATATTCTTGAAGGAGAATGGTCCGCAACATCCACGAAGTTTCTAATGTTCTCATGGGGATCCTCATGAGCCAAACCACTGAAAATCCCCTTTAGTTGCAAGAGTTGTAACATCATACTCGTGATGTGGAACACCGCACTCCCTTCGGCCGGAGGCAAGTGAATGGCACCAATACCACCCATGAGATGGGGGTTATTAGCATGAGGCTCATTGACATCGTTAAGGTTTATGATGTCATCTTGATGGCCTGATTGGCTGCCATTCAAACTCATACTTCCTGTTTTAACACAAAAACAATCTAACACAAAACTAAAATTAAGTAAATATCACTTTGACTAACAAGAACAAAATCCAACTTAACTAAAAATTCTCAAATAACACCACTCTCCGGAAGTGGCGCCATTTTGATTTCACGTATAAGGACACTTTATCCAATACTAAGTGCCAAGGATCGTGAGTAGTAATATAACCCAACTAACTAAGTTGAGGTCGAGTCCTAAGGGAATGGTTCGTAGTTGAGAATTAATAGGCAAGTAAGAATATGCTCTAGTCAATCATAGCTAAAATCATTTACGAACAAAAGCATGGTTTAAATTATAGGTGACACAAGTTTCAAATATTAGAGGGATTTTGGTTTCAATTATAGCTAAAACAACAAATAATACGAAAGTAACAATTATAGAGATGGGATTCTTGAGATGTGAAAGGATTATGAGTTAAGATAGACAACCAGGTAATTGCAATTAATAGTAAACAACTGTAAATCAGTGATTAAGCTAGACTTTAGTGCGGATAAACTTTCTCCCAAACAATTTACCCCGAATCAAATCGGTTTCTCTCGAACACTAATAAGCAGCAATTAAGCACAACCTTCGCTTTAGTCCATTCACTCTCTCCAGCTGAATATGGGGAAAAGGGTTTAGGGTTCACTCTCTCGAGTTAAACCCATGAAAACCCAATACCCATATACCATCGATTCAATAATTTTGGTTTTAAAACCTCTCTCTCGAGCAAGCCAAACACACGAAATTAAGATTGTATTTGCAATTACAACCCATTAAATTCAACCACAATTACTAAACGAAAACACCTTTGAACAAGAATTGAACTATCAATTAACAATACCCAACAATTATATAAACCCATAATCACACCCCCAAGACTTGGGTTTTAGCTAGACATCATAAAAAGGTTAAAATCTTTACCAAGTTGTGTTTCCATCAGTTGGATATAATTGATATTGTCTTTACAAAGGTCTAAGATGAAAAATCTTCAACACCCACTTCCAATTTCTCAGAAATGGAAATCTTCAAATCTTCTAAGCAAAGGAAATAGTGTCTCCAAAAATTCAGTTCTAAGCTCTCAACTTGAAAACTGAATGTTAGATTCTAAACTACATACTAAACTAAGAATTTAAAGACGTATTTATAGTTGTCAAAAATTTGTTGCAAAGGACCATTTGGCAAAGTAAGTCGGGATTGTCGATCCACTCGATGATCCGCCCTTTGGTTAATTTCATCGCCTTTTTCCTTTGGCCTTCAACATCTTCAAGTTCTGTAACTTTGGGCGATATGGCACTGCATCACGGAACCGTTCGCCGATTCGCCGATTAATCCTTTCTATCACCGACTTGATTTTATCCTTCAAGGCTTGGTACACTGGAACATTAGGCAAGACATCAGCCATTCGACGATTCACCTAATGGATTATGCGATCCTTAGGCCTTCTTTTCTTCGTCTTTTCAGCTGCCTTGTTCCGTTTTGCTCATTAGTGTTCCATGCTTTGTTCCTCAATCCAAATACCTGAAATCCAAGGATTTCCATCAGTTATTGGTACAAAATATGCATTTGAGGACATTAAATCTATTAAAATAAAGCCCTAAATAAGTCTAAATCGTAGACTCATCAGTGATCATCCCAACTACCCTTGAAGTCGATCATGCAAGCTTTCAACATGTCCTCTTAGGTCTGTATGGTACGCTCTGCCTGACCATCCGTCTGTGGTTGAAATGTTGTGCTGAGATTAACTTGAGTACCAAGACCTTTTGGAAATGATTACCAGAAATTAGAGGTAAACTGAGGACCTCTATCTGAGATGATAGATAAAGGAACCCCATGCAACCTGACTATCTCCTTAATGTAAAGCTTGGCGTAGTCCTCTGCCGAATCTATAGTCTTAACAACCAACAAATGAGTGGACTTAGTAAAGCTGTCTACTATCACCCAAATGGAGTCATGTTGTCTACGAGTACGAGGTAAAACTGTAATGAAGTCCATGTTGATCACTTCCCACTTCCATGTAGGAATGTTGATATCTTGAGTCATACCTCTTAGTTTCTGATGTTCTATCTTCACCTGCTGACAATGGGGTACTTAGCCATATAATCTGCTATATCCCTCTTTATGCCGTTCCACTAAAAGACTTACCGCAGATCACGGTACATCTTGCTGGCACCTGGAAGAATAGAATACCTCGATTTATGGGCTTTTGTAAGGATATGCTGCCAAACGACCCTGGTAGTGAAGCACATCATCTCCTCCTTGGGAGAAAACCTCAACTTTCTGCAGATGAATTGCACCCTTCAATTGAAGTAATATCAAATCACTCTCTTATTTTTCCTTCACCTCCGCTACTAATGGAGATTCTGAGTCATTCTGAACACTCACACCAACATCTAATATGTTCATAAGGCAAACTCCTAAGAAAGCAAGCCGGTGAACATCTTTTGCTAGTTCCCTTCTTTCTTCCTCAACATGCGCTACACTACCCATAGATAGTCTGCTAAGATCATCAGCTACTACATTGGCATTACCAGGATGATAAAGCATATTCATATCATAGTCTTTGAGGAACTTAAGCCACCTCATCTAGTGAAGATTCAAATCTTTCTGGGTGAACACATACTGAAGGCTCTTATGGTCTGTGAACACATCTACGTGAACACCATACAAGTAATGTCTCCAAATCTTTAGGGTAAATACCACGGTTGGAAGCTCGAGTTCATGAGTAAGATAGTTCTTCTCATGCACCTTAAGTTGTCTAGAAGCATAAGCTATAACCTTACCTCGCTGCGTCAACACACAACCCAGGTCGACTCTGGAGGCATCACAATAGATCACAGAACCGTCTGAACCCTATGGTAGAGTCAAAATAGAAGTTATAGTCAACTTATTTTTCAGTTATGCAAAGCTCTTCTCACATTCATCTGACCACTGAAACTTAACCTTTTTCTGAGTCAACTTAGTCAGTGGAGAATCTATGGATGAAAATACTTCCACGAACCTTCTATAATAATTCACCAAACCCAAGAAACTTCTAATATCTGTAGGAGAGGTAGGTCTGGGCCATTGCTTCACTACCTCTATTTTCTGAGAATCTACT
This sequence comes from Solanum gracilifrons, assembly GCA_029582605.1. Classification (NCBI taxonomy): domain Eukaryota; kingdom Viridiplantae; phylum Streptophyta; class Magnoliopsida; order Solanales; family Solanaceae; genus Solanum; species Solanum gracilifrons. The sequence continues at coordinate 12,855 of JAJOOH010000299.1, read as the reverse complement.
CGGATCCCTCCACTAGGCACAATATGCCTAAGGAAAGCAACTGATTGTGACCAAAACTTATAGTTGCTAAACTTAGTGAATAACTGGTGATCTTTGAGAGTTTTAGGACAACCCTCAAATGAGTCGAAAGTTCTTCCTCATTCATAGAATAAATGAGGATATCATCAATAAAGATGATAACAAACAAGTCCAAACACTGCTTGAACACCCTCTTCATCAAATACATGAAAGTTGCAGCAGCATTGGATATCCCAAATGACATAACTACAAATTTATAATTACCATACCGAGTTTTGAAACCTTTTTACAGAATGTCACTATCTCTCACTCTGAGCTGATGGTAACCGGATCTGAGGTCTATCTTCGAAAAATGGCTAGCACCCTGAAGTTTGTCAAAAAAGTCATCAACCCTGGTGATAGGGTACTTATTCTTGATTGTGACTTTGTTCAACTGTAGATATTCAATGCACATTCTGAGAGAACTATCTTTCTTTTCCACGAACAACACTGGCGCACCCCATGGAGAAATACTAGGTCTGATGAAGCCCTTATCTAGAAGGTCTTTCAGCTGTTCTTTAAATTCCTTAAGTTCAGTTGGAGCCATTCTATAAGGAGGAATGGAAATAGACTGAGTAGTTGGAAATAGATCAATTTCGAAGTCGATTTACCTTTTGGGAGGAACTCCGGGAAAATCTTCTCGAAACACTTCTGGGAACTCATTAACTACTGGGACTGACTCAAGAGTTGGGGTTTCGGAGCTTGTATCCTTAACCCGAACTAGACGAAAGAGATACCCCTTAGAGATTATATTTTTGGCCTTAAGGTAAGAAATGAATCGAACCATAGGCACTGAGCTACAACCCTTCTATTCTAAGACTGGTTCACTTGGAAACTGAAACGAACGATCCTAGTTCTACAATCGACTGAGGCATAACATGAGTTTTATTAGTCCATGCCTAGAATGATATCAAAGTCTACCATTTCTAACTTTACAAGATCTGGTGAGGTGAATTTTTGATAGACTGTAACCGGGCAATTTCTGTATACATGTCTAGTTATAATTGGGTCACCACCGAGAGTAGGGACTGAAAAGGGTTTTGAGAAACTTTCTGGACTGACATAGAAGTTTACTTCTAGATATGGAGTTACAACAAAAAGAGTAGCCCCTGGATATAACAAAGCATAAATATCTAAGTGAAAGACTCGTAACATACCTGTGACCACATCAAGAGAATTTTCCTGGTCCTGGCGAGCCTGGAGAGCATACAACCTATTCTGGCGCTGACCGCCACCGTACCAGTTAAAGTACCCTGCTGAGTCGGGTGACCTATTTGTGTTGTTGGAGCTGTAGATTGAGCCCTACTATTATTACCTCCTAGAATCTATTTAGAAAAAAGACAATCTCTCAACCTGTGACAAGTCTGACCATACCCAAAACATCCTTCCTTTCCTGCCAAACACTCGCCTGAATGGTTCTTAGCACAATTAGGACAAGTTGGGTAGGTTCTAGTACCTAAAATACTCCCCTGAGAGTTAGAGCCTGATGCCCTACCTTTTTGACCCTATTGAAACTTGGTGGATGGAGCACTAACTGATGATGGTGCTGAAGCTGAAGATTTCTGTTCAAACTACGAGCGATTTCCACCACCCGATTTCTGCTGAGAGTAATCAGAGTTGCCTATTCCAGCCTTCTTATTGTCCTTTGCTTATTCCCTAAGATTTTCTCCCTCAACCTACTGAGCATGAGTAATGAGCCTAGAGATATTCATATCTTCTAGCAACATAGCATTTCTACACTCTGTCTTTACCAAATCGGATACCCTAGACAGAAACTTGTTCATCTGTGCCCTTGAATTGGCAACCATATAGGGACTATGCCTAGAGAGTTGGGTGAAATTCAGTCTGTACTCTTGGACTGACATGTCACCTTGTCTCAAATTCATAAATTCTTGAGCCTTAGACTCATTCAACTCTCTTCGAAAGAACCTGTCCAGAAAAGCCCCAGTAAAACACTCCCAAGTCATAGGAGCTGCATTCTCAGCCCTGTTTTCCTACTACTGTGTGAACCAAATGTGAGCTACATCCTTAAGCTAGTAGAATGCTAACTCTACCCCTATCATTTCCAGTCATTTGCATCACTCCAAAGATCTTCTTGACCTTATCAATAAAGTTTTGGGGATCCTCACCAACTTTCAACCATAGAAACTCAGGTGGATTCATTCTAACAAAATCTCGAACACTTGCTGCAACTGACCCACCACTAGCATTTGCAGGAACTTGAACCTATTGATTGTTCTAGTTTGCTACACTCTGACCCAAAAGCCGAATAGCGTTCCGAAACTCTGCATTCGAAACCTCATGGTCTGGGACTGAGGAACTGCGTTGGCGTTGTGGGCATTGGTATTCCTTGCGTAAGCTCTATGAGGAGGTATGATCTGAAAACACATAACAACAATTAGAACAAGAAGTTGGATCATACCTCATGCATGATAACAGTAGCAAAGAAAGTGAAGTCTTCCTAAAACACTTCATAGCCTCCCTCTCATTAGATGTGATGCACTTCACACCTATGAAAAGGGCTCTGCTTAGTGCAACTTTTAAGACATCGTAGGACACTTAAACCTAATGCTCTGATACAAAATTTGTCAATCCCCGAGGCTACTCCCTTGACGTAAACATGGGACTTAGGATCATGAGTAACCCTAAGCCAACCCTAAATTGTCATATATATAAGCATACTAAGATAAACTAAAATAAGAAATACTGTGTCGAAGCTTAAACATGAGATAAACTGAAATGTGTGGGAATACCCAATCTAAGTTTGAATATATAAATACGTAGAAGAGTTTAAGATATTGAAATAGAACACAAATACTAAAGTTGAATCTGTCTATGTCTGAAATAAGCCTCTAAATGACTAGAGATATTGGGACATGCCCTCACCTTACTCTAGTAAAACTGAAACTAAAATGAAAGTCTGAAATATAAAGAAACATGTCTATCATCCTCGAAGAATGAGGACTCAACACTGATAATACTTAACTGGATATCGGGAAACCGATCTATGCGTGATCTGAATGTTGAGGTCTTTGAACCTACATCACAAGAAGATGTAATGCAGAGTATGTGTCAATACTTAGAAGGTACTAAGCATGCATGATAGAATAAAGCTAAACAAACATGCAATTGAACAAAGCATACTGAACAAAGATATAATCTAAACATGATAAATATACTAAGAGATACTGAATATAACTAAACTGAAAGCATGACCAGGTACATAACATGCTGAAATTGAATACTAAAAATGTAACTGGTAACCTGGTCAATACACTAGAATCTGACTGTGGGAGCTACTATTTACCGACATAAAACCACAAGAGCTAAATGTGGAGTCTGATGTATACGCCCCATCGAGAGGACCCAATATACCTTGCCAAGGTTATAGAGGCATTACTGGCGTTATCACTAAGTATAATGCCCACAAAAGGGGACTTAACCTACGGGAGCACGTAGTTCTGGGACTATGAGGGTGACTAATCATAGTCCAACTCGGTATTAGGTCTACTCCCAATAGAACGAATAAAATACAATATAACTGAAATAACTGGATAGCTCAAGATTTTGACGTAGTAACTAAAAATGCAACATTAAGTACTAATAATGAAACATTTGTAAACTGATGCATGCATATCTGTATATAATGGCCTAGCAAGTATAATTCTTGGACTAAACGAATCTACACAACTAGGGTTCTGAATTTCATGCAAGAATTAAGCAACATAGTTACGAAAACATAATATTCTAATTAAGATTAATCTAACTGCTAAATCACAACATTAATTTAAAGTTCTAGAAACCCTCGGTCTAACTAATATTTAGGGAATCAAGAATCTTACCGAATTCTAGGGACTTAGTGGATGAAAGAAATCTACTAGTGAAATCCCACATTCCTGGGGAAGAATTTCATAAAGAAATCTTTCGATTTCAAGGGTGGAACTAAAGAAAACCTTGTTGTTGTTCTTGAGGATGCTAACACCTGAATTTTCTTCTTTTACTTTAGTTTTTGGTGAATGTTCGATTAGGGTAAGTTATGATTAAGTCACTAGGCTCAAACTGACCAAAACTACGTAATTTAGGGGTTAAACAACATAATTTAGGTGTCCAACGCATAGGGAAAAAGACCAAAATGACCCCAATTAAAATTTGACGAAGACCGACCATGGGCCCTATGACAGACTATCACTGGGACCACGGACCGTCAAGTGGGTCGTGGTCCTTGGCCAGTACCTACTGGTTTTGGGGTCCGGTTAACGAGCCCACCCACGGACCGTGAAGGTCTTCGTGGTCCTTCACTTAGGCTGGTGGTCTGTTGGCTCAGGTCCACGGACCCTCCCACGGCCCGTCATCAAGACCTAAGCCCGTTGAGGGTTCTATGGTCTGATATTAGGGCTTGAGAAGTTCTGTATCGCTACCACGAGCACCAGTAAGGCTTGTGTAATGGTCCACGACCCATGAAGAGTCCTGTGGTTCACCATTTCTAGGCTGGATTTGAACCACTGACAGGTCGACGGACTGTGGTTTCTTTCACAGTCTGTGAACCCTGTCGTGGTTCACCTGTTTCTGCCGGTTTTCTCCTGAAAGTCCTAAGTTCGATTTCTAAGGTGTTACATCCGTGATGCGGAGATGCATTTTAATATTTGATTGCGAAATAAATTTTGAGGCAAACGGTTCGCGACCTTACTGTGACGCAGAGAAAAACTCTGTGAATAGGGGTAGGTCCGCGATGCGGAGCAAGGTGCGAGATTCGCCTGACTTTTTCCTTCTTCATTTTCTAACCCCAATTCGCCTAAATTCAATTCTTTTTCTCAATTTCTCGTTAGATTAAGATACCCAGTACATGTACACAATAATCTACTCATAAACGACTCTAAAAATTGACACGATTTCCTCAAGAACTCAACAATCCCATCCTAACTCAAGAACTAAAGCCAATTTCAAGAACACAAATGAAGATCATCAATTTTCAACTTTCTAGAATGATTTTTTTCTAAAATAAGCATGATTGCCGTGTGGGTGAATGAACCCAATACTATGAAAGTCTCACATACCTCTTTAGGGATCATCCCTTGGCAAAATCCACAACGAAATCTTATGAACTTGACAAAATCTTGACCTTTCCTCCTCTTTTCTCTTCTTTTCTCTTCTCTCTAAGCCCTAGCATAATTTTGCGAAGCATAAACTGAACCAAATCAGTTTAGACCTCAAATAAACTACTAAAACCGAAATAACATAATTGGGTAATGAACCATTCTTTGAAATAACCTACTGCAACTTTAGGCGAGCGAAGGGACTACTTGGCAAATCCCTGAGTGTCTTTGACGGTTTTAGGTTCACTTTTCTCCTTTCTTTTGTCCATTGATGTCCTTGCCTTGCTCTTTTGCCCTTTAGATCTGCACATTAGCATTTAAAACATCAACTTAGAGCATAAATTAGGCATTTAGGACAATAAAACTATGAAAATAAAGCCCTAAATGAGTCGAAATCTAAGACTCATCAGTCGGCGTACCTACTGGTGGAATTTAGTAGGTGCCATCATGGCTAGGAAGCCAAGTCGTGACAGTGGGCTTGTCATTTTGACACGTGGCATGATCCTATTGACTTCTTTGTTTGACTTGTCATGCCACATCATTTGACACGTAGTGTTAAACAGGACCTTTAGGACGAGATGACATTGGGATTAGCAAACTTAGCTCATATATTGTAATCCAAATTAAGTAATTTTGACTTAAATTAAATCCATATTTATTGGACTTATACAATTAACCAAATTATTTTAATACATAATATTTACTTGGATTAATATATCCATGAATTAAATATAATTTGAATCATTTAATTTATATTTAATAAATTTTAAATGATTACATATATGTATTAATATTTTAACAATATTAAAAGTCTAAAATAAATTTTATCTAAACTAGACTAGAGATATGTAAGAAAACACTGTGAAATGATCTATAAAAGTTAATGATATACCATAAAATTCTCATAGACACAAATAAATATAGAATGGAAATAACAATAAATTTCCATAAATATTCTGAACCGTCCTCTATAAATTAATTGAAAGAATTGTTAATCAGAAACATATTTCATAACCTCAAAATTAATATTGAGCAAAATGACAAAGTCTAGCGTCTCAAAAATTCTTTATGGTATGCTTTTCATTGTGTTACTTCTCTCAGGTATTTCATTTTTACCCCATTTATCTACAATTGGCCAATGATAACTTAAGTTGGGGTGTTTATGAAAAATATAACAACTAAAACACAATTGCCATAAATTGGACAAAACATAGACATTTCTTTGATTTATTTTAGTTTTGATTTTCAAAATTGTTAACATGTTATTTGGTTTTCAAAACATTTTATAAAATTGAATAGGTCAAACTTAACTGACTGTAAAAATACCTATTTAAAAAAATTGCAGTATGAGTTAATCTTTTACAATATTGATTCTTGGTGTTTGGCTTTAGAGACATCCAATATATATGTGTTCACTTTCTTGTTCGATTTATAACTATTACTTTTATAAATCCAAGAATTTGTTTCCAGTTCAGAATAAATTGAAAATATAATATCATATATTTCAAAAAGATTGGCAAAACCAATATTAACTGAGAAAGTCGAAGAAATAAAAATTGGCTTAATTGATTTTTCTTGGTTCCAATATTTGAAAAACCTACTTAGTAAGTTTTGTTGTCCTTAGTGAACATAGGTCCAAACCAAACCATTAACACATGTAGCATCAACAAGTCAATTTCTTTTGTTTATAAATTTTTTTACTTTTATTATTAGTATAAATTGATACATTTTACAAAAAAACAAACGGATAAAGTTATTATTTAAAGTTATAAGATAATGCATATAAATATTTCCCAATTTTGGGACAAAATCAAATCATGTACTTATATATTTATTTTCTCCATATTATATTATGTACCTGACAACTTATGTTAGAAAAATTTGAAGCATGATATAAAAAAATCTACGATCAAATTTAAATTCCAGGTTCGGTCCAAGGAGATGGTTTGAAATGTTGCACTGACAACCACATTGGGATATGTATTCCAGGCTCCAGTGATGATACAAAATGTGATAATCTTTGCAAGCAAAATTGCAAGGGAGGCCATTGTAAAATAATAGGCTCAAAATCTCCCAATCATTTCTGTCATTGTCTTTGTTAACAATCATTCAACTTTAATCTGTACATGTGACTAATTATACGATAAAGAGTCTATTAAGATTCAATCTACATATATTGTAATTTATTCAAAATAATCTAAATCTCTTTAATTTTTTATTGCTTCGTAATTAGTTTTTATCTTTTATACTAACGTTATCTAAAAATGATTGTAGTAAAGAAGTAAAATATTATAATCTGAAAATGGTAAAAAAATGTAACACCTTAGATTTTGGTAAAAGGAAAAGATAGAATTTTATTTTACTGTTGTGTTCTACGGGTCCGGTGTACGGGCCGAAGAACTTCTACGGATTGTAGAAGGCTTCCATGGAAAGTGGGTTGAACTTTTAGAAAAATCAAGTTTCAGTATCTCATCTTACGGTAGACTAGGATGGTCCGTAAAAAGCTTTACGAGTCATAGTTAGGTCTTTTAGAAAGGTCCCATACTTAGTGAAATCTTATGGTCAAAGTAGAGTTCTACGGTTGGGGTCTACGGACCGTAGAATGTTCTGCGGTCCATTTGTCACACTCGTAGACTAGTCTGACAAGCTAATTTTCAGGGGGTTTTTGTGTATTTTCCCCAAGTATTTAATGCCTAATCTATGTTGTTTTGACCCATTTTCTAAGCTCTATATATGTATTTTAATTTCTAAAGCTACCCATTCAAAATCATTCTCCTAAATCCCAAATACCCTACCATATTCATCCCCTCTAACTCTCTCGTGCTAAGGAAGAAGAAGCTAGGGTTTCAACTAGGGATCTTCAATTCACCATAGCATTTGGGCTTTGATCATTAAGGTATGTTAGTATTTACCAGTGGAGTCCTTACCTCCATTGAGTCCCCAAATATCTCATTTTTAAAAGTTCAATTCTCAATTCAAAGTTAGGGTTTTATTCAATTCCCATGGGTTCTTCTCAATTATGATTCAGTTAGCTATTTTCTATCTTGTATTGCATGAAGTGAATTTATTATATGTGTTTGAGCTGAATTCATATGAAACCATGCACGGTCCATGAATTTGTGGCTTGTTCATTTCCCTTGTCGACTTTGAAGATTAGTGAATCCTTATGTTCTTAGGACCAAGACACTTTTGTAGCTTTTCTTTATTTCATTTTTTAGACATTGTGCATGGTGTAGGGGTTATGTCTCAACCACTTCTTTGGATGTATTATATGGCTTGTTGAGACTATGTTAGACTTCCACTTTGTCAAACTCTTTTATGATATGAAAATGCTTCTTTCAAAATTTTTATTTTATTATCTTGTATGATGTAGGCTAAGTGGCTTATGTAGGACCTTTCGGGGTTTTTATAAACAATTTTACACTTAGGGTATATTTTGGGTCATGACAAACCTGATATCTGAGCAAGGTTTTGAATGATCCTGGGATGTCTCACAAGATACATCGAGTAGAGTCTTGTTCATTAGTGTTAAGTGAGCCACACTTATGGATAAGAGGCTATAATACATTTTAGAAAATTCGACTTCTTTCATAATTCTAAAGTCGTGCAATAGAGTGTAACTCTATATGTCTCTCTCCCAAGCATTATCTATTGCTCTTTAGGATATGGCCCGTCGAAGAGAATATGTTAGAAGGAATGCGGGTGAGAAAGTTGAACAAAAAGCTCCTTAAATTCCAGCAGACCCTTTGGCTGACAAGTGACTAATGTGGAGTTCCGAGCTGCTTTCCAAGTGTTGGTTCAAGCTATGACGGCTCAAGATAATAGAGATGTTATGATCTTCGTGAACCCAAATGTGGGTACCGTAGCAACTAGAGTGAGTGGCTTTATTAAAATGAAACCTCCAGAGTTTCATGGTTCAAAGGTTGAGGAACATTCTCAAGAGTTCATTAATGATATGGATAACGTTTTGATGATCCTGGATGTGACACCGGTGGAAAAGGCGAAATTGATCTCTTATCAACTTAAGGGTGTTTCTCAAGTTTGATTCAACCAATGGAAGGAAGAGAGGACTATTAATGCGGGTCCTCTTCATTGGAAAAAGTTTAAAGTTGCTTTCCTTGATAGGTTCTTTCCCCATGAGATGAGGTAGGAAAAAGCACTTGAGTTCATTAATATTTGGCAAGGAAGTATGAGTATGAAGGAGCATGCTTTGAAATTCAGATAATTATCAAAATATGCCCCTACCATGGTTGTTAATTCTAGGGCAAGGATGAGTAAGTTTATTTTGGGTGTGTCCGAAATGATGGTTAAGGAATGTCGTACAGCCATGATCATTAAGGAAATGGATATTTCTAGTTTGATGACACATTCCAAAAAAATTAAAGAGGAGAATCTTAAGGAGGAGTATATGGTGTCCAAGAGGGAAAAGAGTGGCGATGGTGACTTCACATTCAAGGTTTAATGGACATGGTCGTTCTAGATTATGAAAAAGGTTTTTCGATAAAGGTTTTTCTAATGCTCTGGCTCCAAAGTTAAAAAAATATAAGGTGTCTAACCCTAAGCCACAAGGAGGAAATGATAGTTGATCTTCTTTGTCTACCTGTGCTAGGTGTGGAAGGAAGCATGATAGTAGATGCTTAGCAAATGCGGATGGTTTCTTTAGTTATAGTAAGAGTGGTCACAAGATGAGGGACTGTCCATCACTTGTTAGTAAGGGAAGATATGGTAGGAAAGCTCTGCCTAATGGTTAAGGTTTGAGTTCTACAAAGAAAAATCGATTCTATGCACTGGAAACTCATCATGATCAAGAGGGTTCTCTTGATTTGGTTACCGATATGTTGAAAGTCTTTCACCTTGATGTTTATTCTTTTCTTGATCCTCGAGCTACTTTGTATTTTATGATGCCATATGTGGCTATGAGATTTGATATTTCTGTGGATGTGTTGTTAGAACCTTTTTCAGTCTCTACTCCTATTGGTGAATCTATTGTGGCTAAGAGAGTCTAAACAAAGTGTCCCATCTCCTTATCCATAGATTCACTTATGTTGATCTTGTAGATCTTGATATGTTAGATATCAATGTTATTCATAATATGGATTGGCTCCATTCTAGTTATTCTTATGTTGATTGTAGAACCCTAGTGCTTAAGTTTCAGTTTCCAAAGGAAAAGGGGAAATTCTATGCCTAAGGGTCAGTTTGTTTATTGTCTTAAAGCTAGAAAAATGATTTCTAAAGGTTGTACATATCATCTTGTTTGGGTTAGGGATAAAAATTTTGAAACCCATATTTTTGAGTCAGTCCCTATTGTAAATGAGTTTCCAGAAGTGTTTCTTGATAATCTACCAGGTCTTCCTCCCGAAAAGGAAATAGACTTCGATATTGAACTTCTCCCATATACATAACCTATCTTTATTCCTCTTTACTGAATGGCTTTGGCAGAATTTAAGTAATTAAATGAGCAATTGAAAAATTTCTTGGATAACGGTTTCATCCAATCGAGTATCTCTCTATTGGGTTCTCCAGCTTGCTTTGTTCGTAAGAAGAATGGTTCTCTTTCCATGTGTATTGATTAGCGGCAACTGAACAAATTTACCACTAAGAATAAGTGTCCTCTTCCAATGATCGATAATTTGTTTGATCAACTCCAAGACGCGAGTTACTTCTCTAAGATTGACCTTCGGTTAAGTAATCACCAATTGAGGGTCAAGCAATGTGACATTCTAGAGATGGCTTTTCAAACTCGATATGGTCATTATGAGATTTTAGTAATGTCATTTGGGTTGACTAATCCTCCGGTCGCATTCATGAACTTGATGGATAGAGTATTTAGACAATATCTTCATATGTTTGTCATTGTGCTTATTGGTAACATCTTGATTTACTCACTGAGTGAAGATGAGCATGTCGATCATTTGAGAATTATGTTGCAAGTCCTCAAGGACCGAAAACTATTTGCAAAGTATAGTAAATGCAAGTTTTGGTTAAGATCCATGGCTTTTCTTGGTCACATTGTTTTTTGTAAGGGTATTGAGGTAGATCCTCAGAAGGCGGATGCAATTAAGAATTGGCCTGGACCTTTATCCTTTTTGGATATTCAAAATTTATTGGGTTAGGCCAGATATAATAGAAGGTTTATGGAATGGTTTTCTTCGATTGCCTCTCTATTGATAACATTAACCCAAAAGAAGGTTAGGTTCTTATGCTCGGAAGCATGTGAGAAGAGTTCTCAAGAATTGAAAGATAGGGTTACCTCCGCTCTAGTATTGACTTTATCGAAAGGGTCCGATGGGTTCGTTGTTTATTGTGATGCTTCAAGAATTGGATTAGGGTGTGTTTTTATGAAAAATGGGAAATTCATTTCCTATGCCTCAAGGCAACTTATGATTCATGAAAAGAACTATCCTACCAATGATTTAGAACTAGTGACAATTATGTTTTCCTTAAAAATTTAGATGCATTACTTTTATGGTGTCCATGTTGATATCTTTACTGACCACAAAAGTTTGCAATACATGTTCAAGCAAAAGGATCTAAATCTTCACTACCGAAGATGGCTATAACTCTTGAAAGACTATGACATGAGTGTCAGTTATCACCTGGGAAGGCCAATGTGGTGGCCGATGCCTTAAGTCGGTTCTCGATGAGTAGTGTTGCACATTTTGAAGATGATGAGAACGAATTAGTTCATGATGTTCATAGACTAGTTCGGCTAGGTGTTCATTTGGTATATTCCAATGAGGGTGGTGATGTTGTTCAAAATGGTTTGGCATCGTCTTTTGTGTTGGATGTGAAAGCGAAGCAAAATCCTTATCTAATTTTTGTTGAGTTAGAGGAAGCGATACTTGAAACGTCTATTGTGGCTTTCTCCAAAGGGGGAGATGATGTGCTTCAATATCAAGCTCCTTTGTGTGTTCCTAATGTTGATTATTTGAAGGAATTTTTTTTATCACAAGCCCATATTTCTCATTATTCATTTCACTCGGGAGCCATCAAGATGTATCGTGACTTGCGGGAGGTCTATTTGTGGAATGGGATGAAGAAATATATTTTAGAATTTGTGGCTAAATGTCCTAATTTTCAACTAGTGAAATTTTAGCATCAAAAGCTGGGAGGTTAATCCCAAGATATTAGTATTTCTACTTTGAAGTGGAACGATTTGAATATAGACTTTATTTTTGGTTTATACCGCACCCGGCGGCAACATGACTCAATTTGGGTTATTGTGGATTATATGATGAAGTCTGCTCATTTCATCCCCATCAAGGTTTCTTATTCTGTGGAAGATTATGCTACGTTATATCTAAACAAAATGGTTAGCTTGCATGGAGTGTCTATATCGATTATCTCTGATCGTGGTATCCAATTTAATTCCAAATTTTGGAAGTCTTTCTAAAACGGTCTTGGTGCCCGTGTCAAGCTTAGTAGGACCTTTCATCTTCAAATCGATGGGCAACCGAAGCGTACTATCCAAACATTGGAAGATATGATGAGAGCTTGTGTGATTGACTCCAAGGGTAATTGGGATGATCATTCGCCTTTAATTGAGTTTTCATATAGTAATAACTATTATTTAAGTATTTGTATGGCTCTATTTGAGGCTCTTTGCGGTAGGAGGGGTAGATTTTCTATAGGCTAATTTAAAGCTTGCGAGGTTTCTTGGACAGGGCCCTAATTAGTTCATTACACTATGAAAAAGGTTCGGCTT